>JAFBJQ010001444.1:446217-510445 GCA_016785345.1 Trinectes maculatus
TTTTTTAAACATTTTTGCAGAATTGTCCTTTTATTAGTATGATATAACATATTACTGGCTCTAAGAGGGAAGTAAAGAGGCTGTTGTTGAGTTGTTATTGTGGGTCAAAAACAGATGTTTGATGCTAAATGGCATAACTTTGATATGAAATGCTTGGAGTGAACATTACACAATATCTCAGTTTTGCTTTCACCCACTCGCACACATTCATAGCACTAAGTTAAAATAATTTCTTACTCTCCAGCTTGTGTTATTGTACTTCTTTATTTTTCCTGATTGAAATGTATTGTCATAATTTGTCATTCATCACATTACATGGCATGATGCACCAGGTCTACTACACCCATTTACAGGAGGAATACACAGAAACATACACAAGGTTTTACAGTGGGGAAACAGGGAATTGAGCTCATTGCACTTACAACAGTGAATGGAACACTTTGTCATTTTTAGGCTCAAGCTTTTTCAGTAGAATATTTTCACCCTCTCTTCATTTTGTGTTTTTTTTTTTACACATCTCCATTGCCAAATTTGCACTTTCTTTCTCTCTTATTACTTGTCCATCCCAAAACATGGAACCTAGAATATTTTCCCCCTTTTTGTTTTCATATCGTCTCATTTTTACAAACACAACATGAATAGAAACTCTACACAGACCGACCAATTTTTTTGTTTGTTTTCTTTTTAAATATCCGAATACAACTTTATTAAATGTGTTTTAAACAGTCCGCACGAGCCAGCCACATAAGTACACAATGCGACTTTTGTAATTTATTGTTCAGATCAACAACTGCTCTTGTTTGTAACAAACGTTTTACTGTTTTTATACACAAACAGCACAGTTTTGGGGCAAGGAGATTTCAGGCTTGCTTACACTTAAGCTTGAGTTGGCGTGTGGTGTACAAAGGCCTCTCATGCCCGTGTGTGTGTGTGTGTGTATTTGTTATGGTATGATAGGATGTCTGACATTTATACATGTTGTATAGAACATGTCCTTCATGGCATTTACATGTTGTGGTTTGTTCAAAGCATATTCTGGTTGGCTCTTATCTGGTATTTACACTGGAAAAAAGATGGCAGTCTGTGAGGTGGGAAGTCAAAGAGGTTCAGAGAGTTAAGGATAGTTAAGGGGTGGGGGGGTGGGGGGTATGTCCAGGTCATGCAAACTTTAATTCATTACAGGTGAAAGATGAGTAAACACTCCCTGATGGTTTTACAGTGACAGATGGGTTTGGCAGCTTTTCTCTCTTGTTTTTGCTTTTTTTTTTAACCGGCATTCTTGCTCTGTATTTTTTTGTACAACCTCTATGAAACACTACAGACTGCCTGTATGACCAACAGCAACGCGCAGTGGTGACAGTTATTATTACACTACTTACAGTACAAGCACTGTATTCTACCTTTTGGTTGAGAACACATCCACAGTCTGGGTTTCCCAGAAGCATTCGAAGCCACATTTATGGCTCGAACCATTTGTTATCTGTCCCACAAATAACAACAGACGAATCACAACTAGGACATTAGTTGAATATTTTTACTATTTAAACCAGATCAGTGCCACAGACACTGGATTGTCCGATCCTCTGTAAATGCATCCTTATTGCTGAAACTCTGTTTTAAACCAGGGATTTGATAGAACAAACCACCTTCTTTGTTCTGTTTACAAAGTAATAAACACGGACCCCAAAAGGTCATTTGAAAGTTTGCGTTTGCGTAAGAAGTTCGGCTCCTGACTATTGTCTGTTTTGAAAGACGGGGAGAAATATTATTACCGGTAAATTGGTCGACCTCATGACTGGGAACACAACTTTAGAAAAGTTTGCCTTTGTGCTTGAAATACCTCTGAAGAAACAGACTGTGGCGCTGCCATTTTGCCCACTCGGGATTGCTGCGGTCTGACCTGAAGTCCTTTGTGTTCCTGGATATAAACAGATCCCATGCACAGTATACACAGAGACCACAACTGGCCACAGGGCAGTAACAGGATGGCTTTCTTCAGTGACCAGTATTGTCATATAAAAGCCCTTGCTGCTATGCATATATGTAAGTCACCCTTCATGGCTGCATTTACACTGGAGCAAAAAGTGATCTTTTTAACACCCTAGGCCACAGAGCTTGCTATTTCTGGGTGTCTGGCTGTGTCATTCATACAGTATATTTGAACAGTAGCCAGGGGAAGGTCACACCTGTGCCATAAAGTGTTGAAAATCTGAATTCAGACATTATTTCTATTGTCTTTTGTACATCTGTATTGCAATGCTGCAATTAATGTGTGCTTTCCTGAGGCAAAAGTGATTAAGGAACATTTTATTTATACAAACAACCCTAAACAGATGACAAAGCACTGAAGAAGTTGGTATTAATTTAGATAACTCTCTCACGTTTTCTTTATTCTGCTTTGACGACGTTTAATTTGAATCTGCTGTGGTGAGCTGGCAGCATTGTTTACCTATGCAGTGATGTTTGTTAGGGCCACGCGCACATGATGTGCAACCGATCAGACTGATCAGACTCAAAGTAAGCAGAATCTCGATCCTGCTGTGCATCTTGACTCTATCAGACATTTTCCAATTATAACTTTGTGATCTGTAGTCTTGTACATGTGAGCAGATTTAAGAAAGAACAAACCACTTGGCAGCACACTGGCGTTTCTTCTGTAAAACAAAAGCCAGAAAATCACATCAGCCAATTCAAATTACTAAAGCTGAAATGGATATGGCGACATGTCAATCACTCTGTCAAGCCAAACTGAAACCCATGACGTCAGTGATGAAGATTCTTTTCCCCAGTTTTGATTTTAGCAATCTTTTTGGCTGTGCATTAATTCAATTATACTTAACATCTTTATAAACATAATTTATTTGTCTCTATTTTTAATCTATATTTCTATTTCTACAGTCCCGGCTAGCACTCTCTCTCTGTCAGTATGATAAAATAAATTCTCACATCGATAAATGATATGCTCAAATATAGGAGTTTTAGAGGATTTAAGATATGGGATATTTTCAAACAGCATAAACAACAAAAACTTTCCCAGATAGCTTCTATATAATTTTCTTATATTAGTGTGCTGCGGCTGAACTGAATCTGTGTTCAATGAGGTACAGAAATGTTACTTAGCACAGTGTATTTATCTTATAGATCTTTGAACCTTTAAACATTCAAACATAAACTCACATCAGGAATTCCTTGAATAAAGTCACATATAATCTATCAGTGATATATTATTATTATAATTTGTAATATTTATATATCTGTAATAGCTTCTTTTCTATACAAAACATCCAGTACACATTCATGTAGCTAATAACCATGGTGGATTTTGGGCTGTGATCCTTTTAAAAAACAACAACAATAAAAACGGACACAAAAATAAGGGCTTTCCTTTTCAGCTGACATCAACATACATATTAGTAAATATATTCAGATCTTCTTAATTGTATAGGGGAACACAACTGTTGATGTTACACATCGCTAAGTGGTCATCATCAACCTTAACCCAACTCAGAGGTCTCTACATAGCCCACTCAAACACCGAGGTGAATCATGAGGTACAGCAACATCTAGTCCTTTTTAAAATTCTGCTGATATATCCATATATTCCACTATATAATTATTTGGGACTGGGACTATTGCGTCTTTTGTAGGTCTCTATTAACACTGATCATTTTCCTACTGGAGTCAAATTAACAACAGCGTCTTGTCAGGTTCTAGGCAGTTTCTCAAGTTTGTATTGTAAAGAATTTAAACTTCATTTCAGCTGAAGACAAGGTGATAAAACTGTGCCAGAAACATTGTTACCCACTCCTCATGTATACACGTTTCGTAAAGGGACCACGTAGCCACTTCAAAAAGGGGATGGGACCCTGAACTAGCCAGGTTAACACAATTCATAAACCTCTATAATTATTATTTCTTCGTTTCCTGTACAGGTGACTTCTGTCATTCACAAACAAATTCACATGATCTCCATATTCAGATCAATGGGATGGGGGATGCCAAAACAAAACACGCTTTACGACTGACTAATGTGATAAACAATGCTTTGTAACTTTTTTTCCCATCTGTGTGTCTCGCTTCCCTTTTCTTCTTCTTCTTCTTCTTACTGTTTTTCCAAATATGATAGATTGCATAGAACGACTGGAGATGAGAGGTCGCCTCTTCTGCCCACCATATTTGTTGTTACGTTTGAACTTTTGTTTTGGTTTTTTTTTCTTGTTTTCTTTTCCACATCGGATGATGGTCATTAAATACAAGCATACAGACCCCCACACACGTACAAACATTAGGAACAATATAGAGGTGACTTTGAGGTCGTCTGCGCCGGGTGGCATGCAAAGGTTCCCAGCGAGCATTCACACAGACAATATACAGCAGAAGTTGGTTGGTTCGTTGGTTTTGCTGAAGGCCTTACAATGTTTGGCCCCTCAGAGTACGATTTGAGTACTGAACCGCAGATCCCACAATGCACTGCAGGAGCAACAGCAGGGAGAACACTGACCTGAGAAGTTTCCATGACAACTGACAGTCTGAGAGAGAAGTTTTCAGGGGTTGGGTTATAGCCTGGACACCACCAAGATAGAAAAATTAAAAGTTGAAAAAAAAAAGGCAAGTGACTTTGAGACAAAAAGGAAGTGTGTTATTTTTGGTTCCTCAGTCTTGTTTTTGTTTTTTTGTCATCTTTTTGACACCTTTATTGAATGTGCTTTCACTCGCTCTGTGCACATTTGACCGACTGAACGCGTTGATTTGCGAGGAGCTTGGTGAGGCGTTTCGCAGGTGCGTGTTCAACTTGGAGGGTCAGAAGAATCACCCCTCAGACCAAACCCCTTTCGAGTGGCGACGTCAAGTGCAGCTCTGCTGCAATGTGTAAGTGGATTGCTCTTCAGTGCCTCTCTGCTGCCCTGCAGTGCTTTCACATTAGGCTCCAGCTGATTAATACAAATAGGTTATCACTCCAATCCACTGACTGGCTGATTAACAACATCAGTGTCTCACTGTCGGTTGGAGAAGATCTGGCCGATGTCAGTCTCACGGTTTGTTGGTGCTGTCTGGTGTATTAGTCCAGCAGTAGTACAACATTTGTGTACAGTCTGCAGTACACGTAGGTCGAACTTGAGTTGTACATCATTGGTAAGTTAGAAAGATGGAGGCAACGCACTCCTGTTCCACCAACTCTTAGAATGACACAAGATTTGTGCTCTTTACTTTCCTACCGCTTACTCTATTGCTTCTATAATTATTGATAATAAAAAGGAATTGGAAAATGGGGGGGTGAAGGTAACAAGACCTTACAAAACATAAAGAAATCAAAAAATAATCTGACAATTATCAAAAACAAAGGTCATTTTAGAAGAATAAATGAATCTCACTGTGGCCAGTGTTCCAGCTGAGTTTACCACATAAAAAAGAGCATGATCAAAATATGTGTTTACAGGACGTCATAAAAATACGCCACTTTCACTTCAAAATCAAAAAATTATAATAATACTTAAGGCAAAATTGGTACCCTGCAACTTAAAACAAGAGACAGCTAAATTAGAAAGAATAAAGAAAAACAACAAGAAATAGTAACCATTATAACCTCCTACTACATATCTAAGAGCTAAATATTGTTTTAATGGCTTTATAATGGCTGGACAACCTGACCACAATCCAAACACTAATAGAATAATAATAGTAATAATAAAAAACATGAAATAAAAGGCTTTTCTTTTTCCTGTGGCCATGTTCCCGTGGTGCTTCAGTAACCTCACTTCTTTGTAATCACTTCCTTTGTCTAGCTTGAATTTTTGTTTTTCAGTGTCTCTATGGCCTTAGTTACGTAATGATGAACAGTGTAAGGTCTTATATATATACTGTATATAAAGTTCCATGCATTCCAAATTTGTCGACATTTTTTTTCAATCCACTCTACACTTCTCAACGACGGGGTAAGCTGAGGATCATTGGGTGCAGATTAGAAAGAAAGAAGAATCACCACTCAAGAAATGCAGAGAGGTGAGGTTGGAAGGGAAGCAACAGGTTTAACAGTTCCAAACTGGAATGTAAATAGAAATAGAGCAAAACGTGGAAATGCATGCCGACGAACACTTTCCCTGTGTCGGCGTGCATTGTTATCATTGTCGTATTCATTCATCGTGATGTTACGATTGATCACTTTCCTTCTTGACAGGTGATGTAACAAGAGGTCTTGAGTAGCAGAAAAACCTGGAGGCCTTTTTTTTCTTTTTAACTTCATTCCCACCCTTTTTTTTTAACTTGAGGAGAGATGAGATAGAAAAAAGGAGAGAGGCAGACTGCTGTTATTCCTTATGCCACCATGCCTGCTGTAAAGTAAGCATTTAGTACGCCGGTAGTGGGAAAAGGCGTCTCTCAAATAAATGGTGGAGTCACAGAAAAGATTCATTCTTCTAGTCTCCTTCAAAGGGCCTGCAGAGCAAAAGCCTCCTGGACATTGATGGTTTTGCTTGTCTTCAGCATCTGTGTAGGTCCCAGCTGACATAAGTACACATCCCTTGACTTAATGGGGCAAAAATAAAAACCTGCCTCTTTGGACTTAGCAGCCTCTTTCAGCTACTAGTTGTTCTCTCATATCTTCATATTGGCTGCTGGATGAATTAATGGCAATTCAGCTGAAGAGGGAGGGGGTCTTGAAATGACCTGCACAAACAACAAACAAATAGTTTAGTCAAAAATATTGAAAACAGCAAATTTTAACTATATGTGAGGAATATTAACAAATACTACAGAATAAGACAGTGTAGTAATATCCTTTTCTTTTAAATAACACTTATAGGTCTTAACCTGTAAGAAATATCTTTAAATCCTTACTACAAAACCTACATGTAGCCTCTACTTCCATAAAATAGTTGAGTAAATGGAGTTGTTATGATGTAAAAGCATAGCTGGCCACTAGGTGGAAAACAAGCCTAAGAAATTTGCCATATATACAGTATGAAAGCTCTTGGGTCATTTGGTTCATATGAATGAAGCATGAGTGCATATTGTCAAAAATGACCAAAAAAACTTCATAGTATAGTGCGTTAACAAAAACGACCACACAATTTCATAGTATATAGTATATGTGACATTTTTCCTCAAAATGATCCACAAATGTCATGTTGTCAAAATGACCAAAAAAAGGCATTGTTTAGTAAGACATCAAAAAGGAAGACAAAACGTCATAGTACAGTATGTCGTCAAAAATGACCCAATACTTACAGTATATTCAGAAATATATATCAAATTCAGTACATACATTCAAAACAGGGAAATAGATACAGGGAAAAAGCAAATGAGAACACGAGATGCTTGACAGAGAAATGATAGTGTGAAAGTGAGAAAGTGAGAGTAAGAAAAACAAAGTGATATTTGACAGTGGGGGAGGAGAGAGTGTGAGCAGCAGCAGCACCAGGCAGCCACTGAGTGAATGGCTGCACATCGCACAGAGGCAAACACCATTCAGCATCAGTACATCATCTTTCATGGCAGATGTGCAACAGAGCACACTGTGAAATACATCAGTGCATATGTTCATCTCCCCGTGGTTTATCAGACGCTTCAGAAGCCACACCACTGATGGCAGTCTCTGATTTTTGTAGGGAACTTATTGGCAAGCAGTAAGGATTTAAGTGTTTCATCAGCACCATGATGTCGCTGATGTCAAACAACATGAGGTGATTCTGGATGATGAACGTGAGAAGAGAGACTGTGAACTTGATAATGAGCTAACAAATGCTACAAATAGCAACAGAAACTACAGTGGGTACAGTGGATTCATTCACGCTAGTCTTGTCAAGTGTTAAATGTTAGATTCATGTTTAGTTTAGATTATGCACATGTTTTTACACCAAGTCATGTTATATTACAAGTCCATGTTCACATACTGTAGTTTATATATTCATGTTCAGTGTCAAGTTTATGTCACTGTGTGTTCTTGTCTTGTCTTTCACTTCCTGCGTCTTATTTTGAAAAGTAACTCTTCTCTCGCTCCAGGTCACTTGCTCTTCCTGTCTCCTGTGTTTCCCGCCTGTGTGATTGCCCTAATGTGCTTCAGCTGTGTCTCATTAACCTGTGTATATCTAGTCTGTGTCTTCCTTTGTCTTGTTGTCAGTCTGTTGTTTGTCATGCTCTTGTCTTGTCTGTGTCCTGCCAGTTTTTTTTGTTAGTTTGTCATAGTTGAGTAGTTTTCTGCTTTAGGAGTGATTTTCTGTTTTGTATTTTTGAGAGTTGTTTGCATTTGTTTTGTCCTCCAAGTTTTATCTTGCGACTTTTGTTTAGTAAATATTTTTCTTTTGTGCATCCTTGTAGTCTGCTTTTGGGTTGTGTCTTTGTCCAGACGTAACACACTAGCAGCTTCGCTCTGGGGATGACAACTGAAATGTGGATGAATTTTGTGACATTCATTGTCCCAGGAGGATAAAATAAAATGAGGAAAACACTTTACTTTTCTTTCAGCACTGTTAATAGGTTACTAAGGTAACTCGATAGCATATTGAGTCCCCTCAGGATGGTCTGCAAACATCTTGGTGATCCCCCCACTGCTCGATTTTATGTTTTACAATACTTGCAACATAGCACCTCCAAAACCAGTTATTCCCATTCGCCTCAGCTATAGCTTGTCTATATTATACTACACAAACAACATTCAGGCGGTCTATAATGGTTATTCTTTGGGTGTTGCTGGGCTGCTGCTGGAGTCAATCCGACCTTTTTTTTGCCTAAAGTCTCCTGGGATTGACACCAGGTGATCACAGAGCCAACATCAAGAGACAAACAACCATTTACACTGACATTCACACCCACAGTCTCCAAACAACCTGACCCCACCATGTATGTCTGTTGACTGTGGAAAGGAAGCCAGATCAGCTGGAGAGAAAACCCACACAGACACTGAAAAATGTGGTATATATAAGAACAATATAAGAACCTCAGCTACCGTTAAAAAAAAAGTAAATTAATGAATTTTCTGGTGTCTGGTGGTCTGACGTGACACATGGCTGCTTGATATACATGGCAGAAAGGAACAAAAGGGAAAACATACCTATATCTTGGCACCTCAGAAGAGAGAGGTGAACTTCTTGCCAAAACCAGAGATAGCTGGAAGAAGGCACACAAGAAAAAAAGGGTTAGATAGATATATAGGTATAGATAAATTGGTATATATATATATACCCACACAGTGCTCAGCATTAATGAGTACACCATCTGTGAAAATTAAACACTGAATGCACGTCAGGAAAACAACTTATTTACTTACGTCATCCGCAAAGTCACTCACACAAATGTGGATAAGCAGTTATACACTGTACATGGGTGGAGTGGTTTGTTATCACAGATTCTAATTATCTACAAGGATAAAGGTCAAACAGCTCAGTTGTTCTTTTATGTCTGTTTTAAGTCACTGAACATTCTCTTGTAGTTGTTTAATTAACCTAATATTACAATCAACTTAAACAGGGGTCCAAGGGGCCAAGTCCCTTTTGAACCAGACTGATATAAACTAATATATGAATGTACATATTTATTTTCGTACCTTCTCCCAGTTTTCCAGCCTGCTCAGCGGCTCCTCCAGGCAGGATCTTGGACAACATGCTGTCTCCCTCCATGCCAGGCTGACCTGCTGCTGCGCTGCCAATACCTCCTGGCCTAGGAGCTGCTTTGGAACCTGGATAAGCAGGTCAGACAGAAGAGTCCAGACAACGTATGGAATCATTCACGACTGTAGTGTGTTTTCAACGCAGGTTGCACAAACTAACGAAACCGTGTCCGGAGAAGAAATGTGAAGAAATAAGTGTCGTCAGAGGCCGACTAACAACAACAGCAACAAACAAACCAAGCAACTGACTGGAGTCACAGAAACTCCTTTCACTTGTCTCTCGTGCCAAAAAGATGATTAATATTGCAAATTTCGAATAAAACTCTAATGCCAACATTTTTCTTAGACAAATCATTACTAAAATTCAGCAGGCTCTCTGCACTTACAGCGTTTTACTGGATGATGAGGTTTCAGTGTAGAAACATTCATCTAGAATTTTATTTAGCATAACACAATGTTTTTGCTGGGATCGATACAGCCTAACCTCCAATAATACACCACAGCATGTTGTTTGTGCATAAGTGTATATGTAAAAAAAAAATACAAGAAAAACACATATATGGTGAAAGGAGCATGTATTTTAGAACATTCCAACATACATATTATAAGTTTATCCAACATTAGGCCATTGGAAGAGGAACAGATCAAAACGTGTTCTGTGATGAAGGGTGAGCTTTGCTGATTGGCTGGATGAAGACCACATGCTTGCTCATGCACGCATGCTAACCTCAATAAGGCACGGGATTGGCGTCATATACATATAAAGTTTGCCAAAATTACCAAAATAGTCACTTGCCCAATAAAGGGTTAATATTATAAATATAATTGATAACGAGTAGTAGAACCAGTTAAAATGCATAAGTCCACTTATACTTTGCAAACCAATTAATAGGCGTAGCGACGGCTTAACTACAAATTAACTAGATTACTTACACCAAATTGACATCCGACAGGGTGATATGACACATCTAGTCTGATCATGTGCCATGGAGTGACCCCCCACCCCCCACCCCTCCGCTGTGTGTTTCCACTGTGGGATTATTTCTATATTAATCTCAGATTAAATGAGACAGAAGTACTGTACTTACATAATGCGACATACATACATAACATGTGTGTGTGTGTGTGTGTGTGTGAGAGAGAGAGTGATACAGAGAGAGATGTGTGTACTGTACCTATGCCTGTGAGTGGCGGCTGGGCAGCTTTTGAAGCCATGACTGGTGCTGCCTTGGCCCCAATGGCTGTTGCGGGAGGTGTGTCGATCTTGGCCTGTTTTTACAATAAAAGAGCGTTGATTAAAGACAGTGGAGGAGACGCACAAAGACCCCCCCACACACACAGCTGGCGACTGATGATGGGAGTGAGACAGTGAGGAGGAGGACGAGAGAGCAAGAAAACAGAGGTGACCGACTGAGAGAAGACGACAAATGAGAAAGTCTTTTGCCTGTTGCTGAATGATAAGAATGTCAATCAAATGTCTATCTGAAAAAGATCCGTTTCTCTTCATCTACAAAGAGCAGCTACTGAAGGTCCAATCAACATTTTGTAATTACAACATTTTTGAACATTTGTGGTCGAGCCTGAAGAAATGGAGGAAGGGAAATCTCAAATGGGCCACTGTGCATCACGTGTAATATACAATATCATAGATCATAAAGATCTGGCAGCCATCAGTTTAAACGTCTTTTTTTTTTTTTACCAGACAAAAGATATATGGCCCATTTCTTTAATTACTAAGATTGTGACTTCTGTTTTGTGTAAATCTCTCTGCGACACTCCTAACCTGAAGAAACTTAAATTGATAGATGCTGCTCTGCTGCCAGTGAATCAAATATAATTCTGTATTTGTTTTTCACTGACTCCAGTTCAGCTGCTGAAAGCGAAGGTGACGCGTTATGATGCACAGCGCTGCACACAACATTTTATTATTTACAGCCACAATCAAAACTTTCATTACACAATGGACCCGGCATAAGGGTGTAAATGAATGAGTGTGCAGACTGAATAATAATCACATGAAAGATTAAACTTACTGTTTATGACTTCCTGTAAGAGCTACTCCACACTCCACAGCTTTCAGAATAATTTCACAATTTTACATATGTCTACATATACAGGGGGTCCTTGAGTTACGACGGAGATCCATTCCTGAGAATGTGTCGTAACCGAATAGTCGGAACATACATTCATATGTATGTATTTGTATGTAGATAATAAGTTGTGCCACTAGATGTCGCTATAATACCACGCCTTTTGTCCCTCTTGACACACCGTAGGGGTTGATATAGCGAGTGTAATGAGCATTTCATTTAGATTTCTGATATCAACCATGTAGACCCTGTGTTGTGAATAAACCTATGGTATTGCCAAGATCCCGAACCCATCTGTGTCCCCCGCCAGCCGGCCATTTCACACAAGTAAACACAAGGCAGAGGAGCCCAGCTGTGCTGTGGAGGTGTTGGAGAGCCGGCAGGCGCGCTGAGAGACAGAGAGAGCGTTCACCAACTAGTTCCCGTGTGAAGTCTGTACGTATTTACGGGGCAAACCGCTTAAGCCGAAACAAGGAAGTTCATGGGAGATGTGTCGTAACCACGAAAACGTCGTATCTCGCGACCGTCGTAACACGAGGACCCCCTGTAATCAATCTAAATATTTTTTGACATATTCATAATAGACATGGTGACACTGGCTTTGTGAATGTCATTGGTAAAACATTTATACTTTTAAGGCCAGTCTTCGCTCTGTGTACTCACCATGGTGACTGGTGTCGTTCCTGTCGGACCTGTCTGCCTGACCTGACCCATGGGTCCACTTGCTGGTCCCATCTGACCTGGCTTGGCCTGGCCTTGCCCCATGCCCATGCCCATGCCTTGACCCTGAGTTGGGGTCTGCTGCTGTGGACCAGTGGTTGCTGTAGTACCAGGCTGCCCTTGCCTGGCTGCTGATGTCTGGGCTTGTTGTTGTAGCTGAGCCCTTTGTCCTGGTCCCACATCTGTCTGGGAACCAGGACCCCCTTGTCGCCCTGAAACTCCAGGCCCACCAGTGGGGCCCTGAGCCCGCGTGGAGCTGCTGCCAGACCTGGAGGAGCCTAAAAGGAGGAATAAATGATAGTTTTTTTTTTTTTTTTAATTTATGAAAAGCTTGCACTCATTGTTCAAACTGCCTCATTTTACCACAAGAACTTCATATATTTAAAAAGGACAAAAACGCTGGAGACTACATTACACTGATACAATTTTTTTTTACAATTTTACAATTGCATATTCTTTTCTTTCTTTTTTATTATGATAGATTTTCCTGTTTTTATTAGATTGCACACTAGCTACTACAACATATAAGGAGATACAAAAACGAAAGAGAAAATGACATGCAGTAAGTGTCATGAGCAAAGAACAAACCAGTGATCTAATGATTTTATTACCTAATCCCAGCCACAGTTGTGCCTGGGAGAAAACATTTCTTGGAAAAGTTACGCTTGATATAGTTAATTAAAAACTGTTTATCCTTGAGGGGACAGCTGATTATAAAAAAGCATCAAACTCAGTGTGAGCAACATGGGATATTAAATATTTTAGCCTCAGACCTACATAAGAAGCTAACTAGGATTTTAACTCCAGTGGAATTTGAGGACCTACCATAGTAAAAGTCTGTGCATTTGTAGAATTGTCAATTTTTAAAGAAAAAAAAGTAATTCTTTTTTATTGAACAGGGCTCATGAGCTCATTTACTGAGTGGAAAAGGAAAATAAACGTTGTTGATTTGTTGTTAAATATTTCTCTGTTTTGAGATTCAGTTAAATTTAAAAATAGATCTATGTCTTCAATATATTTTACAAATGAAACCTGACATAATGCTACTCTATGTAAGGTGTAATGGTTCCCTCTGTGTACCTGGTGGTTGGCCTTGCATGTCCACCTGCTGCTGGGATTTGCTGCGAGAAGATCTGTGCGGATCTCCCTGTCTAGAAGAGCGTTGGCTATGGTGGTGCCCAGAGGGATCTCGAGAGTAATCTGAAGAGTGGTACCCCCTTGACTCGCCACGTCTTCCAGTAGATGAAGACCTTCCTGATGGGTCTTGTCTCATTGAGGGGTCTTTGGGATGCCCCTTTGATGACCTTGAGGACCTTGGCTCATCTGAATGACGTGTCGAGGATGAGTGACGACTAGAGCTGCCGTGGTGGCGGTGGTCACGGGATGAAGAGTGTCTCCCTCCGTGGCCATATTCATCCTGTGGCCACAGGTCCTCCTCAGGAGGCTCATCATAATCATGGTAGGTGTGTTTAACATTGTGCCGGCTTCTCCCAGATGAGTGGCTGCTTCCGTAATGGCGAGAACTGGAGCGTGGCTTCTCAAACCAGTCCGTTTCTTCCTGGCCTAGATGGTAGGCTTTGGAAACCGAGAGCAGATCACAGTCAATCTCCATGTCGTTTGGAGACAGCGGCATGCAGGCTGAGAAGGAAGACGGTAGGTAGACCAACCACATGCAACAGAAAAAGAATAGAAGGGAGAAGATACAGAAAATAGAAATAAAAGATTTACATTCATGCAGATTACACTTCACATCGTGTTCACAAATTACAAAACACACACTGCAAAACTGCCCACTGAAGCAGCAGTTTTTGGCGGTCACACATTTCCAGCCTCCACTTTAAGATCATGTCGCACATCCATACTTTAAAAAACTGGCCAAGTAATATTTCTACATTTACATTCTTGGTACCATCAGTGTGGATTAATTATTGCACTGCAGTGCAGTGAATAATGTCACTTTTGAATAATTAAATATTGTCTTGATTGAGGGACTGTTTTGCAGTGTGGACATATACATACATAAAACATATAGACAAACTATAAACACTATTACATAAGACATAATTAAATATAAAACCCTGTAAAGACAACACAATGCATCTGTGTCGTGCAAGAAGACCTTTTAAGTGATAGTGTAGCGAATGAAGAAAACGACCACGCCGGAGAACCATGCGAGTATTGGACAGACAGACGACTGGACGAACAGGCGGAAGTACGGACAGGCAGGCAGACAGACAGACAGCAGTCCACTGATAAGAGAGATCCAAGTGACTCAGGAAGAAGAAAACATCAGCATGCAACACTATTTCTGTCTTTTTCTTTCTTTCTGTTTACTAAACCTAGCCTTTGGGTGGGTGGGGGACGTTTAGATTAACGGTGGGGGCAGTAGTAGGTAGTGAAACTGTGTGGGCATTCAGGTCCCACAATTACCTTCACTGTCTGACACTGCGCAATAATAATCGTCTATAATGTACGTATCATCCGATTTGTAGACATGTGTCCGAGGAAGGTCCCGTATATGGTCTTGCACATCTGGAAGTGAGTGGCTGGACCCATATTGGCCATAATAGTAATGATATCTACTGCTGCGACTGTCATACGGGTTGGGATCTAAGCTTGATGATCTGCCAGAACTCATGAACCTCCCCAATGGACTGAGTGGACTCTCCTCTTCAGAGTACTGTCGGGTTGGGTGGCGGCCCTGGCTGTAGCCAGATCGGTAGGCGCGATCGTCCCTTTCATAGGATCGGCTGCGATACCCAGAATAGTCCCTGGCTGAGATCTTGTCCATGCCATAGCCGGTGGAACGGGAACGGCCTCCGGAGGTGTAGTAAATCCGATCATCCACATCCACCATTGAACCATAGTACCGATTACTCTGAGTGGTGCCACTGCCACTCTCGTAAGCACTCCTCTTAAAGCCATAATCTTCAATCAGCTGGCGTCCTCGAATATTGGAAGAGGGATAAGCCCCACCTGTCGATGACGAATAGGAGGCTAGGTCTGCCTCCACATCCCGAGCCTCCTCAATGGGAGAAAACTTGGAGATTTTTTGCTCCATACTCCCCAGCTTCCTGTGCTTGCTGCGCTTGGATGACATGACAGCAGGAGCCAGAAGGCTTCTGGAGGATGGCGAAGGTTTCTGTAGCCCGGAGCGGACGCTGCCATGTTTGTAGTCGTAGTCAGAGAAATAGGGGGATCCCCCACCCATGCTAGCGCTCACGCTGCTGCTGCTGCCCCCTAGAGGTCCGTGCCTGTAGCTGCTCTTACCCCTGCCATGGTGGTCGTACAGCTCTTCCTGCATCGCTGCTTCCTCCTCGGGTGCCCTGCCGTACGAGGAGCTGCCAGTTCCCCCACGCGTCGTGCTGCCAGTGGTGCTGCTGTGGCCATGGATGTCGCTCAGGTAACGCCCACTGCCGCCATGATGCATCATGTCCACCGTCGTGCCCAGCCCATCTTTTGCCGTCAGCTCACTAACATCATCAATCATCATGTAGTTTCTTGGGATATTTTGCTCTAAGCCAGGAGCCCCATACATCCCCTCTGCTGTACTGTAGGTTGAGGGACTGTCTACAGAGTGCCCGTAAGCATTTGAAACTGTAGAAGTGTACTGTCCATAAGAACTGGCTGTGGTGGTAGTGTAGCCATATGTGTTAGCAGTGGTTGTGGTATACTGGGGATATGAATTAACTGATGTCGAAGTATACTGCCCATAGGTGCTGGATGGCATGGTAGAGTACCCACCGTAGCTGCTGGACACAGGTGCTGAGCCATAGGGCCCATACGAGCTTGCCATCGTTGTAGTTCCCGTGTACTGACCATAAGATTGGGCTGCACTGGAATAGTTAGCATCTTGGGCTGTGGTGGTGACCACAACTGTGGGGTTGCTGATCGTCTCGTAATTGGTAGGCATCTTGTGCTCCAAATCGGCTAGTGACGTCTGCCTGGGTCTTCCAGGATGCACTGTCAAGATATCGGCTTGGGGGTATGGGGTGGTCTGGCTGGGGTAGGACACAGCACTGGGATAAGGTGAGCTGTGGGTGGGGTATGGGGGCTGACCGGGTGTTGCGCCCCCGAAACCTGTCTGCCCCATCTGGGGCTGAGGAGCAGCTGGTAGCCCTATCTCTGTCTGGGGGTATGGGGGCTGAGTTTGGGGGTAGGTATGGGAAGGATAGGAGGTTTGAGACTGATAAGAAGGTCCCGGAGGGGGAATGTGGCTCTGGAGGGGTGTGGGCTGTGGAAGTGCCTGTGACTGAGACACTGTAGGATAGGGAGGCTGGCTGAATGCTGAAGACTGGTATGGCACACCTGATTGTTGTGTTGGTGCTGTAGGTTGGCTCTGGGGGTACTGACAGGAGAGGAAGGAGGAGGTAGGCGGGTACTGGGCTCCTGTGTTGAGATCACTAGTGAATTGGCTAAGAGGGGCAGTGCTTGGCCTTGTTGTCAGTAGCCCATTAGTCTCATGTGATGCAGCTGTAGCTGCTAAACGAAGGTTATTCAACTCACTATCAGACATATAGTCCCTTGTGTCCCCCATACACCTCAGGTAAGCAATATCCCTCCTCTCCCTCTCCTTGACTAGTGTCTCTTTCCTTTGGTGGATGCCCAGCTCTAGGTATCTCAATTTAGCATCGATCTCCTTCTCCTCCTCCTCCAGTTCAGCCTGCTGCTTTCTCAGCTTGGTCGACTCTTGCTCCACGGCCTTCAACTCGTGGGTTAGGTCTTTGAGGAGACTGGCTTTAGCTGCCAGGCCAGCAGACCGGGAGCTGGGCTTGAGGCTGGGCACAGAAGGCAGGTAGACCTGTTGAAGGGTGGGCGTCATCATGGGCAGATGAGCTGATGCAGTAGTCTCCTCTGGAGGAGGGCTGGGCAGGGTTCTCTTGACCTTTCGGAGCAGTGAACTCTGCTGTAGGGCTGCCAGCTGGAGAAAGAGAGATAGGGAGGGAGCAATGGGAGAGTAGACAAAGAGGCATGGAAAGAAAAGAATTGGTAAAGGTAAAACAGAAAAACACAGGAGTGTAGAGAGCGAATAATGTGGTGACAGTGAGCGATTGAATGTAGAGAGAGAGAGTTAGGAAATGGTCGCGGAAACAGGCGCAGAGACAGGAATCATATATAATATATTATATATATATAATTATAAAAGAAGAAGACATAATTAATCCAAGTGATGGATGAAAACATTAAACATGGACAAAGAATGGAGAATATAGAAAGGGAGAGAATGAAGAAGGAATGTCCAGTAGAGAGGAAGAGGTAAAATGAGATCAAATAAAAGGCAGAGAGACATAACAGAAAGGGATAATGGACGAACAGGATAAACCGAACAAGAGGAGAGAGAAAAACTCAAAAAGAGAAAATGGCCAAGAAAAAGAAGATTAAAGGAGAGGATGCAACAAGGGGGATATACACAGGAAACAAAGGAGACACAAATAGACACAGAGACAAGGACGACAAGAAACAAAGGTGGGATTTGTGTTAGAAGAAAAGTACAAAACATCACATTTACCACACTGTGGTGTGGTTAATGCCAACAACTAAAATCATGTAAAAATCTTTAATTGTTTTTTTTTATAACGCTATCAGCTACGTATTATGATATGGATTCGTGTTTTTTTTTGAACAAATACAACTTTTCTAACAATGCAAAGTAATCTTATTGAAATTATTTTAATAATATGTAGACATATGGAAACTATGACTAGCATAAGATGCAAGTTGCAATTACCTTTGAGAATGTATCATGAAAGAACAAAATAGTTGTGGTGATGTATGTGGTAGAAAAGCCTCACCAAACAAATTGTTTAATTGAGGGTCTGGGCACCCATCAAGTCTCCTTTCCCACCTGCTTAGGTTCTTATTGTGCAATTTTGCTCTGTTGAATTCTTGCCCTCGATACTGACACACACAACTGAATGAATGTGAGTTCACACCTTTTTTCCCCCTAAACGCTGTACGTTTTATTACCCTACAAAATTATGATTCGCATTTTTTAATTGGTTGTGTTTTTGTGTTGTTTAGCATGTCATTTTGTAGGTGAAGGTGGTGAAATAAAAAGATTCCTTTAGAAACGTGTTAAGCTTGTAATCCAAAAATGTGGTCAATGAAACCCCCATGACACAATATTACAAAATTATGGCTGGCTGATTTAGTATGAGCTCTTAAATATATACTTATACTACAACTTATAGTACGTATACAACTACATTAATGGTGTCAGTTTTATATAATGATTCCAGTCAAGTTGATATTCTTTAGCACTTCATGAAGCAACAGCGAGTCAAATTAACTAGCAGAAACGTTTGCTATCTAACCTGTTAGTTCATCTAATTTATCGACATAGTTAATTTATTTAAATTAAGTTGTTAGTTACTGGTTGGTTGGTGGGCTGTTGAACACCATTCTTCACCACTTTGATAATAAATATAAAATAAATATAAAAGTCCCACACTGTGTTTCAATTTGTTAAAGCATTCATTTCAAATAAGGAAAGTAGTAAATGTAAAGAACATAGAAAACAAAACTATCATAAAAAATGAAGAATCCGTAACACAGGGAATCAGTCATCATAGCATACACATTCAACTCTCAGTCTTTACAAAATAAAAACAGAGGAAATGTGGAATGAAAGGAACCATTTCAATCCAACTCACATGGCTTTGGAGGCTGAGTAAACTAATGCTGAGGGGCGCAGCTTCTTATTTCATCTTGTTCTCAATTTGTTTGTCAAGTGTGCACAGTTGTTTTTCAACTCTACATCTCTGGACAGAAGATGTTTAAAAGTAAACATCCAGGCTGACCAATTTTACAGAGATGCCTGAGTTCCATTAAAAACAAAAAGCAGATGACCAAAATGTGATCACTATGAATGTTGCACAGAGCTGTGATGATAAAGTTTACTAAGAATAAAAATGTTTACAGAGTTGGGGAAACCAATATATGGCCTGTGACATAACCCTGTTGTTCACCAAATCATCAGATGTATGCAACTTAACTGTAATTATTTGAATTTTCACATTTCACTCTGGGGACAGTTTATAGATTATTTACCAGCCTATAATCTTAGTACATGATTTTGGAAAAAAAAAAGTGCATTTTGGGCAAAATTCACTTTTACTACTACGGTGGAAAATGTGTGCTGCACTAGGCTCTTGGTTCACAATGGCTGTACTTAACGTGACTTGTAATAATAAAAATAATAATAATAATAATAATAATAATGAAAAAAATCATCAGGTTTGCGTGCCCCTTTGCAGAAGGCTATTGTAAGGGTGGATTTGCCAGGAAGTAAAACAGAACACTCTTATTTTGCACATCTACTTATGTAAATAAATGTAACTAATCTGACAGTGCAATATTAAGAAACATAAACAAAGATCAATATTACATAATATTGAATGTATATGTAAAAATTATGGAAACAGTGAAAGATTGTGCCACTGACCAATTTTCTGTTGGTCCTGTTGTCACTTTCTACTGTGTAGAAATAGCGAAAGTAAACATTATTATGCCAGCACAGCAAAATGAAAATGTTCCTCCTAGCGCCGCATGCAGACATAATAGATTTATGTGATGTATCATTTTAAGGCCATGGGTACTTAAAAGGGTCTCAATGAGACTGCATTTCCTACTGGACAATATGTGGGTGTTGATGTTTATTAGCATGGCATGAGTGACTTTACCTGGCTCTGTAGTGCTTGTTGTTGATACAGGGACAATCTGGCCTTGGTGTGTTCATCTGTGGTGGGACTGAGGGACTTGGGGTCTGACATGGATCTCTGGGTGCTCTTGATGGGTCGTGGCATAGATGGGTGTCGCTGGGGGGACTCGGCTGTGTAAGACTTCTGCTGAGGCGTGACATGGGCCTTATTCAGCCGCTCAGTGGAAAGAGAAGTCTCAAGCAGGCGGTGAGGGGACACTGGAGAGACAGGAGAGTAGAGGACCTGTGGAGATTTGGGGTTTGTCTGCTGCTGGCGGATGATGCTGGAGATGGATTCGTTGTGGAGGTGGTTGTGAGGCTGGTAGTTGATGTCAAGCGGATCAGGGCGACGTCGCTCAAACTTGGCTGCGTTTGCTGCAATGTGCTGCTGCTGGCGCTGCTGGGTCAGAAGGTCTCCAGAACTGGATTGCTGTGTTCCAGTACTGGTGGAAGAAGAATATGGGCTGACCGTGGTTGGCACAGTGGGTTGTGGAGCCACAACACCCTGGGACTGGGATTCGGTGTCAGTTTGGCATGCTAAGGACTGTCCTTTTTGGGTTCGCTCAGGTCCTGAAATGTAGTGCACAATCTCGACTTTATTTGGATCTGGCACTGTCACATGAATTGCTGGGGAGACTCTCCCTAAGTGCTCCATTTCTGTCTGGCAGGACATTTCCCTTATGGTCTGGACAGCGATGCTGGAGGACACCATCTTGGGTGTGTCAGACTTTGTGCCAGAACCTGTACTGGTTGTGGCAGCAGTGCTACTGCCAGCAGTGCTGGACTCAGAGTGCCGGGAGAATCGGGAACGCCTTCGGCGGACCGGCTGTTCCAGCTCAGCTTTGTCCTCATCGTCATCAGTCTGGATGGAGCAGTCGACGCTCCGACCACGTCTCCTGGTGCGATGACGCATTATGTACCTGGTGATTGAGATTGTGATTGAACAACATATTCTCTGGAGTAAGTCTGGATACTATTATTATTATGTTGTTGAACCAAATATTTGTCTTTTAAATCTCTTCAGTGTTACACAGAGAGATCCTTACCTCTCCTCCCTGTCTTCGTCATCCGTCTGAACACAGCTGTCCACAATTCGGCGGGATCCGTAGAAGACTACGCCATCACTGTCCAAGCTGTCCCTGCTCAGCCTGGTCATGGAGCTGTGCTTCCTCATGTTACTCCTGGTGTCCATGTGCTCCTCCTGGCTCCTGAGACACATCTCCGACGAGGAGTTGGGGAGGGATCGGGAACCCATCTGAGAGTCGATGAAAGTAAATGTATTCCCCATTTACATCCAACTTTAGACAAAAAAAGATTCCTCTAAGGTTGTTTAGAGTTTAAGATTTCAACGCACTCATCGTTGTTTCAGTTGAGACTAAAAGAGTCGATTTTTTTTTTACAATCATAAATATCTACCAGAGTCGAGACATAAATACAAATATACTGTAATTTCAATTTCAATTTAAAGGTCCATTACTGTAGTAAGATTTGATCATAAAAATTACAATTTTAACAAAGTGCATCATTCTGATAAAGTGAACTGAACAGTTAAACTGATTTTTGATATTTGAGATCATTTGAGATTTTGAGAATTCCTTAGTGCACTGAATTTTATAGACATTGTATAAAAATCATTTTGCAGATTTTCATTTTTTGGGGTTTATTAATGAGTTGTCAGTAAATGTGTATTAGGATGATTTAATTGTGCCAGATAGGATTACACAGACATGTATCCAGACAATATGTACATTCAGAATGTATAAGGGAGAGCTTATTTATTTTCACATTTTCTGTATCCTAATATTTTCTCCCTCTGCTGCCTGAGAGCATCTATGCTATCAAGATGTCATCCCAGAGACTGTATAAGCCATTTACTAGAGACTTATTACATATACTCCATTCACCTGCATGCTCTGAGCTGCAGCTGTTTTCTGTCTCTTTTGTTCTTCAAGCTGTTGCTGGAGCTGCTGCTGGAGAGACTGGATCTGGTCCAGCTGGGACTTCTGCTGGGCCAGCTGCTCCCTCTGGAGCACAAGTTGCTTCTCACGCTCTTGCTGCTGCTGCTGCAGAACCTTGAAAGTGTTGAGGGGAAAAGGAATGGAAGGGCGTGTGCAAAAACATGGAGAGATGGGAGAAGAAGACAGAAGAGCATGCAGAAGCATGGTGCAAGAGTGGGTTTGTAGATAACCAAATGGGAGGAGGAGAAATAACCAAGATGTGGATGTTAAGAAGATGAGATGTTAAGAAGATGAGAGAAATAGAGAGAAATAGAGAGAGATAGAGTAAAAACAGAGGAAAAGCTTGTTATGTTTTTGACATCAGGTTGTATACGGGATGATCAAATTTGAAAAATGCAAACCATAATAACAGGAATCTTCAAACTGAATGTGATATGACGTTATTCTAATGCTCATGGATTAGTTTCGAAAATGGTTCCAAGTTAGTGAAGTTTTTACATATTGCAAAAAGCATAAATGGAAGTGCAAGATAAATGAAGAGCAGCATATGCTGTACTTGTGGTTGCCAGTCATATGATAAATACATATGACAATAATATATTTCATGATATTCTGTGGGGCGTAAATGATAGGCTGGTGCAAATAAGAAGTAAAGGGGTTTGGGCTGTAATTTAGGATATGAGATGTATATTACACATTCCATCTCTGGTTCATTCTAAGGAAGGCTTCCACACCTGTTTAACAGAGTTAACTTGAAAGATTTTCAACTGCTTGTTCTATTAAAAAAGAAGAAAATTGTCATGTTATCTATCACAATGCTACTAAGAGCGGAGAAAAGCAATAAATCCAAAGGTTTACTTGTTATAGATTATTAGGCCCTCACCACCTGATGTAACCCACAAACAGACCATGAAACCAGTTTACAAACTAAATTTGAGCATCACAAGTTCTATCACAAATATACTGTATATTATTGTAGCGTTCATGCATTCTTCATATACTTGTATTGATAAAATACATGCCATAGCATGCAGATTATAGAATTATTGTAGCTCAGACTGGATGTAAACATGTCTCTAAACCAAAATGTTATTATTCATTACGTATTATTATTATTTTATTATTTTAATAACCAAATTTTAACACCATTTTCTTACGGCATATTTAAGTTTCACTGGCAAAAAAACTCCAGTATAACAATTTTTTGTACGTGTAATTTTCTGAGGAACTCATAGCAGACATGCATTGAAAGACATGCACATAATGTATACTGTACATCAAATTTGTTTTTTTCAGTTATCTTGGGAATATTGCATCTGTAGAGCACATCCATACACTGAAACAATACAGAACAACTATTTGAATCACATAAAATTATAGAAATGCAATAAGAGACAAGACAATAAAACTAACACACAAACACAACATTTATCCAATGCAAAATAAAACTATAACACATCAAACAAGACACCAGCAATAAAACTCAGTTGTTCATCTGGTTTCCTGCTTCTCCCTCTACCTGTTCCTTGATGTTCTGCAACTCCTGCAGCTCTCTCTGCACCAGCATCTGTTCTTTCTCCCTGTGCAGCTTCAGCTCTATTCTTTCCCGTTCTAGCTCTTCCTGGAGGCGGAATTGTCGGAGTTTCTCCAGCTCCACACGCTCTCTCTCCATCTGCAGGAGCTGCTCTTGCTGCCGGTGAAGTCTTTCGGCCTCAGTTTCACCTTCCTTGTGTATGGCACCTGGTGGAGGGAAGGGAGGGAGACCCCCTGAAATGGGCAAGCCACTGGAAGGTTGAGAGGGTCCTGCTGGAGTTTGAGTGTAGCCATGGGTATGTGGTGGACCTGAGGGTGGATAGGCATGGGCCATTGGAGGAGGCTGTTGTGGCTGCTGAGCAGTTGTCACTTGTTGTTGACTGTTCAGGTGTGCCTGGGAAAGGTTTATTGGTTGCTGCTGTGGCTCTGTTGGTATGACAACTGTTCCCCCTACTGATGTGACTTCAGCTGATGAGGGGGTCACTATGGCACCTTTACCGAGGTAAACTGGTTCATCTTGGACTGTAGAGCTCACTGTTCCCATGGTAATAGGTACAGGGGCACCTCCTGGTGCCATAGTTGTTATAGCAGCATCAGTAGTGGCAGTGGCTGATATTGTTTGGAGAAGACTTGGTGTAGGGTGACGGACTGGAGCTTGTCCAGATAAAGGCATTCTAGGGCCCACAGGTATTCTGCTAAGACTTGATAAGGGCACAGGTGTCATATTGCCAGAAGGGTATGGCCTATAGACCCCCTTCAGTAGTGGACGAAGAACAGACGCAGGCTGGGTTGTGATTGGAAGAGTAGAAGCGATGGGGGTCTGAATGGTGGAGTAAATCATCCCATCAGAGGACCTTATAGCAGCTGGGTACATAGCTCTGAGACTGGCCTGTCTTGCATTTATAAGGTTGGTTAGTGCTTGACTGTGAGAGACTGGCTTTCCATCAAGTCCAAAGAGGATGTTTTGTCTCATCCCAAGACTTGCAAGTCTAGAGGATCCAGGCCCAGATCCCCTTCCCAAAGAGCCAAACTGCATCAAGTCTGGGTTGCTTCCATACCGATCCATAGAATTGAGTGCAGCACACATCCGACTGATCTCCCTGGCAGTTGTAGCACTGTACTGGGCCAAGTTCGCTTCTTGGAAGCTAGCAATCTCCCGAGCAGAGTAACCATAGTCTGAGCTGATGTTAGACAAGGAATTGTATCTCCTTATGGGCAATGTTTGGGCTGTGATGTCTCCCCCATGACGTAAATCTGTATAGGAGCCATACTGCATTCCTATATACCCTCCATATCCCTGTTTCATGCCAGTTAGATCCATTGCCAGTTCTCCCGAGACTTGGAGCTGTGGTTCTAACTTAGAATGGTAAGACTGTAGACCAACCTCAGCTAGGTTTGTATCCGACATTGAAGGCTGGAGCTTACCAGGGAAAGGTAATGTGTAGGCTTTACGGCCGTCTATTGGATACTCATGGTACCTTCCAGGTTGTCTTTCTTGGTCCGACTCATAGGTGAGTGGTGGGGCAGATGGAGGCTTTATGCCATCTTTCTCAGACCCACCAACACAGCTTCCACCAAATGGAAGTCGGTAAACAACATCACAGCAAGCTGGTTGGTTGTCAGGTTTAATTTGACCACCTGTATGTTCCAAAGCATCCTGTCCTTCCTCGACCTTTACTAACTGAGTTACTGCCCTGGCCTGTTCTGGCCCTCCATCCATCTGTACTAGCATGCTATGTGGTGATTTACTGTCTGACATTAAACCAGAAGGAGAAGCCTTTCCTTTTATCTCAATGGGGCCAGTTCCATAGAGCTCGGGGTTTATGGCTGTTGATACAGCACTGACCACAGCTGAGGCAGTGCTTGTCTGGCTAACTAGCAAGTCCTTTTTAAATAAAGGTGAGCTCTGGCCAGTAATGCTATACCTTGCCAAAGCAGATACTTGCTGCTGCTGTTGTATCTGATGGTGTTGCTGCAACTGCTGTTCAAGGAGCTCTTGTTGCTTCTGCAGCTTTTCTTGTTGTTTTTGTAACTCCCTCTGTTGGACACTGAGGTCTTCCAGTTTTGCATCAATTTTCGGGATAGATGGGTCAGTTGGTGGAGACATTTGTGGCTTGCTCTGTGAAAGACACACAGCTGAGCCCATGGCCTGGCCCACATCAATGCGGTTTTGATGTGGGTCATGATAGATGGTTGGCTGCTTAGGCTGGGTCATAAACATTGAAGCAGCTACAGTGACACTCACAGTGGTGGGTGTGGTGGTCTCCTGCATGTTCAGGTTCATAATCAGTGGCTGTACAATTGTTGAATGTCTGCTACCCTCTGATCCACCATGGTATTTCCTACTTTCGGTGGCCAAAGAGGTGAGATCCATTCCCTGGTCCGTCATGATTATAGGAGCTGGTTTGGTGGCTGTTCTGAGATCCACAACACTTCCACCTTGGATCATATGGCCCTGCTCTACCCTAGAAGTGCCTGGGACTGTAGATATCCGACAGAGGGAGATATTATCCATTGACACAGATCCTCTGGTGTAACTGCTGGCTGTGGTGACCATACTTGTTCCCACATTAACCTTTTCCACTCTTTGTGTTTGGTAAAAGCTGCGTGTGGGAGACAGTTGGTAAGGTGGTGTGTCAGGTGGACTTTCACATGGGGAGTAAGTATCAAAAGTTGACTGACGGCTAAATCGGGTTGGTGAAGACAGGGGAGAAGTAGCAGTGTTGACAGTCATTGGTCTAGCTGGGCTTGGAGGTGGGGAATATGGGGCATCCTGTGAAGACTGCTGTCTATATAGTCTTGGTGAAACAGATCGATTTGATGTTTGAGTTCCCTGAGCCATTACTGGAGACGTGGGTCCAGATCCAGCTGATTCCATTCGGAGTGCTGAACTTAATGTCTGTGTTGAAAATTCAGCTGTAGCCCTTCTGGAAGGTGATCGGGTGGGACTCTGTGGTGGTGGTGGTGATGGAGATAGAGGAGGACTGGTGCTCCTGTAATAAGTTGTATACTTGGGAGAACGTGGCTCAATAATTCTTTCAGTAGAAGATGTTGAGGTGTCTCGTACGTGGATGCCCCTGGTCTCGCCCACCCTCCTTGTGATCACTTCTCTTTGACTATATGCTTGGGTAATCTCTGCAATTTTGCTGCATACACTTGAAACTGTAGCTGAGGATGTAGCAATACTTCCTGTGTGTCGGGCATATATTCCAGACTGGGTCGATGTCATAGTGTGGCTTGAACTAGTCTGCGAAATGGTAACTGCATCCCTGGCATAAACTCCATAAGCTGCAATGGTGGTGGCAGCCACTGCAGGTGTTATTCCATTCTTTCCTGCTTGGCTTTTGATCCTGTCTTTGTGTCCATCCTTTGAAGAGAAATGCTGCGTTACCCTGACATCAGGAATCTGCCCTCCAGTCTCAGCAAAAGAGACGGGAGCTGAGATCTGAGTGGGACTTGTACCTGGGGTCAAAAGAGCATTGCTCTGCTCCAGCAGCTTTGCAAATGCTGAGCCTGTGTCTAGGAGCTGTTTGTCTGGGTAGGAACTCTCAATTTCAATCTCTACTTGTTCATCAGTAGCCTGCTGCATCTTTGTAATGTTCTGGGATGTTTGTCGGATCTCCTCATAGATATCTGTTTCCGTTTCTGCCGCCTCATTGTCATACCCTGTATCTTGTTCATATTCATACTCATCATAACCTTCTCCATTAATGTCCTCTTCATAGTACTGGCCATGTCTTCCATGTTGTTGCTGCTGCTGCTGTTGTTTTTGTTGTTTTTGCAGCATCTCTGCTTTCCTCATCATCTCCTCATAAACTTCCTCAGCACTCTTTAGTGGCTTGGAAGTTGAGGATGGTGCTGTGGTGGTAGTCAATGATGATGATTTCTCTATTGGTGAGTACAGAGACATAAAGGTAGGCAGGTTGTACTCACTTCCTGACTTGTAAAGTTTGGACTCATATCCCTCAGCCTCAGAGTCCAGACTCTGAGGGGAATATTCAGAAGCAGAAGAACGATGGAGCTCTTCCATTTCTGCAGCTTGTCTCAGCTCTTCTGTTGGTGAAGCATCTTCAATGGGTGAGAGATTGCTAGGTGGCGTTTTGGACCTTTCTCTGCGCCTTTGAGCCCTCAGCTCTTCCTTATCTCTTTTGGTCTTTCGTGCTGTGCTCCTTATTCTCTGTTGTTCTACCTCCCTCATCTTCTCCTGCTCTCTCAAAAGTTCTTCTTCCTCTCTTAGTTCATCCTCTTCTGAAGAGTCTTCAATGGTGGGAAGGAGAGGGCCATGGGAGCGGTGGCGTGCTTTCCTTTGCTGCTTGGCTTCTTCTAGTCTTTGTCTCCTGCTAGGGCTACTGTCACTGTCTTCCTCCATTGATGAGATGGAAGTAGGAGACTGGCCAGAGCCATATGATGATGATGTGGGCGGAAGAGTAGAGGAGTAGTCACCCCGAGAACGCTCCTCTGGAGATCCTGTCAGGCTCTCCATCTCTAGCTCTGGTTCACGGTCCAGGCTCAGATCATTTTCATTGCTCAGCTCCATGTCTCGGCTGTAGCTGTTGGTGTTATTAAGTTCAATGGTTTTAAAGCGCCTCAGTCCTCCTTGTGACGCCATCACGTCTTCCTCACCCTCCTCAACCGAGCTTTTATAAACATCAGTCGAACTCTTAGTTTCCTCCTCGAAACTGCTGGAATGGTGCTGAAGGCGTCTTTTCTCTTTCCCTGAGTCAGAGATGATGTGCTTGTGGTGGCTTTTCTTCGGTTTCTGGTAGCCGTATCCTTCATCCTCATCCTCATCTTCCTCCATCTCTTCCTCCTCCTCATCTTCATTTTCTTCATCAGCACTCATTTCCATTATTTGTCTCCTCATGAACTCCTCATCAGTCATCTCTGTGGGCTCAGCCTCTTTTTCCTTCTTTTTCTTTTCCTTCTTCTCCTCCTTTGCTTCCTTTCGCTTACCCTCCCAATCCCCTCCATCTTCTTCTTCCTCAATTATATCCTCCAGTTCCTCATCAGAGTCGTATGCATCTGGGGGAATAGACAGGGACCGTGGGCGCTGCTTTCCTCTGTCATCCAAATCTCTGTCTCTGTGCTTTCTTCCTCTTCTGTCTGCCTTTTCTTCAGAGAAGCTCTTCTCTAGCAAAGGCCTCATGGAACTTTCTAGCTTGGTGATTTCAGAGGGACTTGGTGGAGAGCCCCGGCTACTGATTCCCCTCTCACTGAGCTTCATCTCTTCTTCTTGGATTAGACCTGTAATTTCACTGTGGGAGCTGGAGATGCCATCAGAGGAGTAGCCCGTGTCACTGAGGCTCTGGGGGCTGCGTGACAAGTCATGGGTACTGTTGCTTTTTGTATCCTAAAGAGAGAAGGAAAAAAAACAGGAATTAGAATTGGAGATGCTGTTTTTTTCATTTATGTCAGTTTATGTAAGGTGTGAAAAATAATTTTTTTGTTTGACTCTGAATTGTATATATGAACTCAATGTGTAAATTTCAATATTTCAACATAACTATAATTACATTAAAGTAACTTCCAAAAAGTATTAATTCAATTCCAAATAACAGCAACAGTCATGATTCTACTTGAAGTTTGCTAACCATTAATTAATGATTGAAAATGTGTTAATGATTGGGTCTGCAGGCCAAAATTGACGGCCTGGAGTTTATATCATGAAACACTAACAAACAGAAAAAAAAGAAAATAATTTATTCACACAGTACATAACTGATTAACTGTTGGCTTACACAAAACACACTGACCTTGTAGTTATGTAGTTACAATACAAAATGCAGCAATTTACCATTCCCATTAATCATATTATATATCAAGTTCACTAAGAGCTATGTCTGCCTTCTGAAAAACATAAATAAATTGATTTCATTGCAGTAACTTTGTAGTAACAACAATGTTCTGAAATAAAGATTAAATATTAGACGACAATATAACTTGATCAGACACATTCAGAGTATGGTCTTTATTAAGGACGTTTCAAAAATTAAAATACATAGCATGAGGGTAAATGACATTATCAAACAGTTATCCAAAAGTGACTCTGAGTTATTATTTTTGAGCCACGGATCGTAAGTGCTAAGACAAGAACAAAGTAAGATTATGGAATTAGAAGAGCTAACTAGAAGGACTTAGGACTTTAAAGGACTAACCTGATAAGGAAAGGGGTGGAGGAAAGAATACAACATTTATAAATATGAAAATATTTTTTTAAAAAATAACATTTTATGATGTAACAATACTTCAGAGAAGACATCATCTCCTCTGTACTTAAAATTCCAAGCAGCTCTCCCAAAACAATTGCCTTTGAAAAGGCCTGCGGCAGTATGAGTTCAGCTCAGGGCGTTGATGGTTTAACATAGTCAAGGCATTGGATCATATTTCAGCCGCTGCTGAGAAAGAAGGGCAATATTTCACTCATTCTCCCTCTGTTTGTCTCGCACTCTTTCTCTCTCCCCCACCAAGGTAATCCATGAATGCCTGCTGCCATTTCAGCCACACAATCTCAGCGTTCTGTTAGGTGGGAATCAATGGCATCCCTGCCAGAGAGCCATAGAAATATTATGCAAAGGAAGAAAGTCATTGGTTCACGTTAGACTTTGAAATAACCAGGGTTCATCTCATAACACAACTCTTATGTGCCAGATAGCGTTCTGTACAACACCCATGTTTCACATGCAGGTTGAGTTTAATTTGAACTGTGTGAAGTAAAGTAAGACAATTGCTGTCATCACCAAGCTAATAAGAAAGAACAGAGGCATTTTGTACCAGAAGAAGAGCAGAAAGCTTTATGTAAGGACGCCATAAGGTAAGAGGGGATTTAACCACCTGACTGAGGAAAGACAATGAGAACTAATAACATTTTTTTAAGGAAGAACAGGAGACAGAGAAAATATAATACTCCTGGAAACGATTCCTAAGTGTATTATATTAAACCAATTAAACTAATTCTTTGTAACGTAACAGCTCCTGGTCCGACCATAACCCTTATGACATCTAATTTACTGATATTATTAATGCATTAAACATAGTGATTGAACTAACTTAAAATAATACAGCTAAATCAAGGTAAAAGCGGGCAAGAGCTCACGGACTTACAATTGTGTGTTAACTTTTTTTCATTTTATGGATCACTGAGTGTGTTACATTCTTGCCGTTATAACAGCAAGATACATACCGCAACTAAAATATTCATTAGAAAATAATGGGAGGCTGGAGTCTAAAACATATTCTTCAAAAAACTGACTTTTTTACCAGCGGAAAAGGGAGTTCAGCAAAAACGATCATGGTTATGAAAAACAACTTGGTGTGGTGCTGCATTTAGTATCAACATGGTAATCTGAGCATAAAACATACACAGGAGAATATATAACATAAGCATTATTAGCAGTAGCAGGAATGGCCTCAGAATTGTTCCTGTATGGGAAACCAGGGTAGACTAGATCCCTACCAACCCCTTGCTGATTGTACGCGGTGACAAGCTAGGCGGAATATTATGTATTCTCATGTGATGTATCTAATGTGATGTGATTTGGCAGTAATGCACCAAACCGTTCTTTGCCATCTGCCATTAAACAACAGTAGAAGAAGATTCCACATCTCTGTTTCTCAGTTAGCAGATTCATCTCTCAAATGACATTGTCACACCGGATGTTTGTCATTTCTGAAATGTATAAGTGGACTTTAACATCAAAGTCAACAAAGTGTTCAACACTGTCTAGTTTTGCAGTGCTGAGTCATGAAGTTCTTTATCTTCTGTTCCAGTCATTTCGGGGATAATGGCACAGCCATGAGAATGGGAAACAGCTATTTAGCTACTTAGCTACATTCGTGACAGCAACAGAAAGATGGAAGCAAGAATGAACATAACTAATGCAACCGTGCAAAATTCTGTTGGTCAGCTAATGGAAATGACAACCTTTTATGTAGACACATTTCACTGGTCAGTGTTAAGTCACTCTTTTAGTTACAGTAGGTTTCTTCTCAGCTCTCAAGAACGTGACATTAGGCAGACTAAGTAAAGTGTAATAAAAAACATAAAAACTAAAACATGCTGTAAGGCAGGGGTCTTCAACGTTTTCCAGGCCAAGGACCCCCAAACTGATGGAGAGATGGAGCAGGGACCCCCTACTCATGTATAAAATTGTGTTTTATATTAAACTGGTCCTATAGTGCAAAACTTTCGCGACCCCCCTGCAGTACCTCTGCGGACCCCCTAGGGGTCGCGGACCCCCTGTTGAGGTCAGTGTTAAGTAAATAGTCACTCTTTTAGTTACTGTAGGTTTCTTCTCAGCTCTCAAGAACGTGACATTAGGCAGACTAAGTAAAGTGTAATAAAAAAAAATAAAAACTAAAACATGCTGTAAGGTTTTTAAAAATCCAATCAGCCAAACCATATCCTAGGCCCCCTAAGGGTTAAAACTGGCAAAACCAATTAGCGTCTAACTACATGTGTGATATTTGTTGGATCAGTCACAATCAGGTGATCAGGGTTTGAACAAAAATGTGGCTCAAACAATGAGATCTAAATCTGATTTAGTTTACATCTCTGGCCACTGATCTTTAACCTGATGGAAAAAAAACCTATATGAATGTGAAGTAGGACCACGCTCACATACTCACATAACCTGTGTACACAGGCTATTGTAAAAGTTTTAATATTCTCACAATACGTCAAGATGGTTGTATGTTACACTATGGTTAAGTGGTATAGTGGTAAAAATAATGCATCTCTGTAACTGCATAAAAAAGGTGACACTGACATAAAACATTTAATTACCATATTTTAACACCCAATGGAAAGAAAATGTGAAGAAAAAACGAACTTACATCATACGGCTTGGACTTCTTAATATCCTTGATTGGTGTGATCTGCTCTCCTTTCTTCTGGGAGGGTTTGTTCTCTTTGAGAGTTTGGCTCTCAGGCTCAGACTTCGGCTTTGTCTCTGTGGGCTTTGGTTGTTTCTGGGCGTCCATGGTCGGTAGTGGTGCTGTAGCTGGTGTTGTGGTCTTGGTGTCAGTCGGCTGTTTGGCAGCAGTCGGTGCAAATGGTCCACTACTTGTGGTTGCTGCCTGTGTTTTCTGGGCAGAGGTTGTCCTGGGCCCCTGCTGATTGCTAGGTTTATGGAGAGGGCTTTGCTGGCTGGTTGGAGCCTGGTGACGAGGCGAACCAGTTGGCTGGTGCTTGGGAGATGGATGAGGAACAGGAAGTGGAGGATCGTCGAGCGGGCCTCCTGACATCAACCGCTGGGTCTGGCAGTTGAGACACAGCCAGTCCTTTTTCTGAAACAGAGAAAGGACAAAAAAAAACCAACAATAATTAATGAAAATAAGCATGATGCTCAATGTTGTTGTTTTTTGAACCAAAAAAAACCATGAAACACTTAGTAATACAACTACAAGTTTGTGTTTCTTAGTGTGTCTGTTTGTGTTTGCGTAAACAAAAATGTTAATCATCCATCCCAGTGCAACTTCTCCTCTAGAGGTCACACTAAAATGATGTATTGCTGTTCAACTTCACTTGGGCTAAATAAGCTTGACCCTTTAACACAGCGGTTAATATTACTTACATTCATTATGCAGATTTCACTTAAATAGCAAATTGCCTAGGAAACTGCAGAAATACACATGTACACACTGCATACTCTCAACAAATCAGGCAGAGCCGGGCTGACACACCCACTTCTAAAAGGTCATGTCAAGTGTCCCGTACAATCATGGTCTCTACTAGTTTCTAGCTCTTTAACTGCTGCATGTTCTAGTCACTACTCACATGTCTGTGCTCGCTGATGTTGAGCATATAGTGTGCGTATAGTGTAATAGTATAGATTCACTGAAAATGTTTGTTTCCCTCATTTGTGTAACGTTAAATGCTGTTTGTCTCCTCAGCAAACGGTTTCCACACTCTGCTGTGTATTAATTGTCTGTATCTCCCTGTAACCAGGGCAGCAGCTATTGTTGTATTATGAATGAAGAGCAGGTATATTAGTGATATTATGGATAAATTCAGATTCATCCACTTTCCCCTCGACACTTATCTACCATCTCTGCTCTTTCCCACCCACTCATCAAATACTGTACTCTCTGTTTGCAACAAACTCACCGACCGCTTCTCCCCATTTTGTCTTTTCTATCTCTCTCCCTTAATGTTGTTCACGCTCGCTCTTTATTCAAATCTCTTTTGAGTGTTCATCTCTGATTAGGCACCACACAAAATATTCTATTTCCTTCAGTCACGCTGAATAATATTAGTGAATAGTGCTGTTCTGAATGAATTGACCATTGTAATGGTATGCGGAATTATTTGGAAAAACAAAAACTGAAGCAGGATATGTGGCCCATATTGTGAAAACCAATATAAGCAATGTCTGTAAAAGTCTGTGAAGTCAAGTTACGTCTTTTAATATAATATAATACACTCTCATTTTGTTACTGCGTGTGTGTCTGTGTGTGTGTGTGTACTGACTCATTCCCTTCTTATTCAGGGTACATTAAAATTGTGTGAATGTGTGTGTCTCTGTGTGGTGTGGGCAGGTGTGGTATCCTATTGAGTAGCTCATTGCCGCACCATTTAACACTGACATAACACATCAGTCCAAATTCTGAAATATACACTGTTTTCTTCTCCTCTTTCATTTTGAATACAACCAAACTCTTTTCTTTTTCTTTCCAGGTATCCTTTTCTCATTAGTTCCTATTACTAATTTACTTCCTTTCGTTTTGATGTAGGTTGTTTGCATAAAGCGAATTAAAAAGCAATTGATCTGTCTTTGTTATATGCACATTATATCTCTTCTGCCACTCGGTTGGATTTATTTCAGAGGTGTAGTAATGACTCCTTACTATGCTCAGCTCCCGAATATTATCCCCTCAGCCACAGGGAGGCCCCTCTAATATTCATCAAAGAATTTAACATACTTTTCTAAAAATGACCCAAAGGAGAACGGCTTCATCTATGAGGGATTTTTTGGTGTTGCCCTCTTTCCCCAGTTCCTTTTCTCTTTTTGTTTACTACAACTGCCACCAGTAACAGAACTACTATATATAAAAAAACAGTTTATTAGTAAAATATATGGGTTCAGTTGTTTTCTGTCTACACATATTAAGATGATCAGAAATTATGGATGTCCCTCTGCCAGTCTTGTCAGTTTCATCATATCAAGTTACAGAGTTAAAAAACAGTCCAAAGCGAGAAGACTGCAACTAATTTCATGGTAATCAATCATCATTTAGAACTTATTAGACTTGTACGGTGAATACGTTCGTTACAGGACAGGACACATTATGTTAAATCAATCAATCAGTGTTATATGTGGGCAGGGTTCATCTTCTGAGGATCCAGCAATAAGAATGTTATATGTTTAAACTGTTGCTGACATTTGCCATGTTGCCATTTACTTTTTTCAGTACAATATTAATCGCTGTAAACAAAATATATAAAGCATGATGTAATAATATTTTCTCTCCGTCCCACCACTGATAATATGTAACAGAATTTCCTCGAAGCGCCTCTGTTTCTTCAGTATGGGTTCACTCCTTGTCAGACTCAGTCTCTCTTGTTCTGTACTTCTCACACATTCGCTTCTGCAGTCCCCCTCTCTTTTCTCTCTTCACCACATGATCGCAAAACAGCTTCCCTTTCCTCTCAGCTCTCTTCTCTCTCTCTCTATCGAGTCTGTCTCCTTTTCCTCTCCCTCCAACAGAGAGGGGGCTATTTTTACCCAGAATGCCATTGTTCTGCTTGAGCGCACCCTGCTCCGGCACTGGCTGCTGCTTCAGGCTGCTCTCTACTGCAGTGCACACATACATTCATAGTTACACAAGCATGCAAGTGCACGGACACACACACACACATGCATACATAACACACGGTTCACATCAGTGCAAAATGGAGGAGGCCTCTGTAGCTGATGGCTAATCAGAATGACAGAAAGAGGAGAAATGAAGAAGTGAGTGACTCCACATGCACACAAGTCTGTGTGTATGTGTGTGTGTGTGTGTGTGTGTGTGTGTGTGTGTCACACACTTATCCCAAAATAACTGAAGGAATTCTGGAAAAGACAGCTTGGCCAGATAACAGAGAGGTGATGATGACAGTGATGATGGATGGTTGTTGCTGAAGTACCAGGATGTTACGTATGGGCAACTACACTGTAACTGACAGGGAGAGATTGTGGTTCTGGTATATCATATTGTTGGTGATGATGGGTTTTTTTGTTTGTTTGTTATATTTTCGTGTGAGACAGTGAAGTTTTGTTTGTGGCGTTCACAGTTTTGATAAAAAAAAATTCTCCTTATGAGAAGTAAATACTCAGAGTGTGTACTTCACAGCGCATTACTATATGGAATGAGTGAATTTGTGAGCTAAAAAGCCTCAGCTAACAACACGACTGAGTCTTTCACCAAATAACACAAAGGAATGCATTATTATCATCATGATTATCATCTATATCCTCCTAGACTCCCAGTAAATCTACTTAATATGAAACTTCCCTGCAGCTATACTGCAGCGGGTATAGGTAAAACAGTGATAAGCCAATACCAGTGCAGCTGGATTATGAGTGATGGTTGATTGGACCTATCAGTTTACTTGAAATGTAGCTACAGCATCTGCTGTGCTGTGCACTTTTTTATGAAATACAGCAGACTATAAAAATGCAGGGGTGTACACACATGAGAAAAATGTGCTGCTAACCTGTGTTTCCCACTGCCACACCATCCCCTATGACAGTCTGTAAATAAACGAGATTACACTTCCAACACGTAACATACTTTTTTTGCAGAATAAAAATGTATAATTATTATACATTTTGTTTAATTCAATAGTACCTGTTGTATATTCCATAGTACCCATTAACATGTTATAAAACTCTTTTATCCATAGGACACTTTTGTATTTTGGACACTCCCTAGATTCATGACTCTATTTAAGAGTCTTGAAGCCAAATTACACTGTGCAAGCTCCGAACCAAGTTTTACCACTTGGATCACTTTTTTTCACACTGCCTGGGGCCATGGAAAGCAATGAAACTACATTTACTCAAGTACAAGCTTAGTACAAATCCAGGTACTAGTAGTTGTATTGACTTACATATTTGAATTCTATTCTATTCTATTCTATTCTATATTTCTACTCATTTTATAAAAATAAATAAGTCATATCTACTAAAATATTGCTAATAAGGCACTTAACTTGTAATTGGGATATATATATATATATATCTTATATTGTTTTAAATGTACTCTCACACCATGCAATAACACCCTTGATCCAGTGTTTGGATCAGTTGGCTTGTAAGTTAAAACATACATGCACACACATTCATTGGCCTAATACTGGGGGATTTTATCCAAGACCGCTTTCATACTAACTAGCAGAGGGAAGAAAGCCAGTGATAGAGGGAGCAGGAATAGAAGAGGGAAAATGAATGCCGAAGAAGAAGGCGCAATAAAAGCTGGAGAGAAAATAGGACAAGAATTTAGAAGGGAGCAACAGAAGCGGGGTGGGGGGAGAGCAGGGGATAGGATAAAGTCGGACTTGACTCTTGAAGAGGAGAGAAACGGGGGAATGAATTAAAGGTGGAGGAGGAGAAAAGGAGGGACGGGAAAGAAATAGAGGAATAAATTAGAGCGAGAGGAGGCTTTGAGGATGTGGAGAGATGCTGAGGGAGGACAGATAGGAGGGGATAAATTATAGGTGTGCAAAACCAGTGAAGGAGAGAACAGGCAAGAGATAAATTAGACGTGAGGGGAAGGAAGGTAGAGGAGAGAGAGAAAAAAAATGCTGGGAAAAGGAGAAATAGAGAATAGAAAGTGGAGAGGGGAAGGACAGAAAGTACGAACGGAGAAAAGGGGGGAGTGAAAATGAAGAGCAGAAAAGGGGAAATCTGAATTCTGTTTCATTTTGAAGCAATTGATTCAATTCTCATTTTATCATCGCAGCCCTTTAATGATGTCAGCTGACTGGGCATACAGCTGTACACTATATATGTACATGTGCTAATACAATGGGCAATAAAACATTATGTTTTAGTTCCCTGTCACCTCTTTCACTATTTACCGATTTTTTCTTTGGCCATTCTAATTCGAGCAGATATAAAACTCCTCTGAGGTTTATCTGCCCACGCCCTGTCCCTGCTGATACTACATGTAGGAGGATCTCGTTGTTCTGTTGCCATTTCATAGCTGCTGGGATGATGAATTCTGATGTTGTCTTAAACTATGAGCGTGACCCTTACAAATAAATTAACCCTTCTGACAAAGAGGTCAACTCTGTATTTTAATGTGACTTGAGGTTTTGTGGGAACTCATCAGAGGGGAGTTCCCAAACAACGGCAAAAAGGATGATTGTTGTTTCAGACTGCCAAGTTGTTTATTGGAAACATAGTGTATGACCATAAAGGAAAGTCTAAAGACCATCATATTAACCCCTTGACGCTGATTGTCACAAATTTGCAACACACATACACAAATGATTTTGCAAATGATTCTTATTAGTGATAAGAATCATTTATTCACTTAACACTGATCAATGACCAAGTCAAACCTTGTAAGTGGTAACCTGACCCTGTACCAGTCATCTTAGAGATACAATTCTTCTTCCAGTGGGAGTAAGAAAACAAACAGTGTGAAACCATGGACTTATGGATTTGAATAAAATCTGATATTCTTTCCCCAAATATAAGACCAAGCAATTACACAGTTTCTGCCCTGTGTGTCTCAAAAATGCTTATGTTGTCCTCATAGTTTTATCAGATAATATATCTTTTCTCGAGCATCATGGCGCCTGGGAGTCCTTGTAAAAGACCAAAATCTCAAACAGTGACAACTGTGTTACGCAGCAGGCATCCATCATGTATATCTCTCTCTCTTTATGTGTGCAGCTGCAGGGTGATATATGGGCACCATTTGACCAAACACCCCCATCATTCACAATAACACACCGTATGCCACGCACACAACCATCAACGACATAATATAAACATGCCAGTCCTTAAAAAAGGGTGCCATCATATAAACACACTGGTGTATACAGACACACATAAACGGAGTCTTGCACACGAAGCACGCACCCTCACAAAGCAGGGGCCTTTACCCTCCAATCCAATCAGACTTCTCTGTGGAAATGTGCGCACACTGTGAGAATTATCGCAGAATTATCCACCTGCTCTGAAAGACGAGGGCTCCAGATGAATCACGCTGCTGCAGCTGTTTGTCTATATTTTCCCCTTTCTCCCATCTTCATTTAGCCTACGTCAGTATTTTTCGGATAACTGAGAACTGAACAGTATTTTAAGTCTGAAATGTATTTTTTCTTCATTGCTAAGTCTCTAAATGTTTCTGTATTTGCATGTTTTTATATTAAACGTCAAGTGGCCGCTTTACCTCTGCTTTTAAACGGTGCAATTTTTTTAAACAAAATATAGAAGAAAAATGATGAATAACGGCCCAATTATGCTGCAAAAACAACAAATGTCTTGACACACATCTGCAGCTTGACATCTACCATTAGAGAAGTGTAGCAAAATAACCCACCTATACAATGCCATCCAGTTGTAACCAGTAACTCTTTGTTTTGTGCAGATTTGTCTGCACATTCACACATCTATGCACGTGTTTGCAGATTTGCTAACAGATGTACACATTTCAGTACATATTTGTACGTGACTGTGCATTCAGTGCCTTGTTTTTGAAGGAGCTGCAGTAGCAGCAGTGACAACCCAGCCACTTCATGGTGATCATATGTCACTTCTGGGCAGTGATGACATGACGCCTGTCCCTGCTGCTCAGATTGGCATTGATTAAGTGTCAGTGACAATGGACTTCCCCCATCATTGTTTTCACTGAGTAGGACAGAGAGCCCTGGCCAGCACCCTCTTGTCCCTCTGGTGTGGGGGCAACCAAGGCTAAAAGAAGGGAAGATAGATGGTAACACACAGAGATAGGGTGGTTATGTGACAGGGGCACTCTTTAAATGAAAACTGTACTGACTTTAGTCTTATTTAAGTCTTTTTAATACACTGATACAAATAACTAAGCAGATTACAAATCATCATTCAGTTTAGTTGTAGAAAACAATAGTCTTGTATGTAAATATCTTCTCCTCAGTAACGGTGTGTTTCACTTGGATTTAGCCCATTTAAGTTTTTCTTTGATCTAGAGAGGTGACATTATGGGGAAGCGGCTGTTCGCAGATCAATAACCAATAACCATGAATCCACAGAACCTCTAGAGGGGAAAATCAATATAGAGAAAATAGGAAGAGACACACAGCAGAGTAAAGGAATACAGCAACACACTGAATTTACACACTGGATATAAACATAAAGAACAACTAGGACTTAAGTTGCAAACATGATGCTATAGCATCTTGTTATAAAGTGAATGTGAACATTTATTTCTACATCTACAGCAATTTTCTTTCTATTGCAGGCTCATTATTAGTTTTCGTTTTCATGTATTTAATGAAGAGTCTGGTCCAAGATGTGTTGAGGATGTGTTGTTTAGTACAAATATTGGAAGTCTCCTTAATTGTAGCTCCAACAAATGAGACCATCTGTTTGTTAAAACTTGCCTCAAACCTAAAGTCAGTTCCCGTTTAAGACAACTTGACTGTTCTGAAAAATATTTACAGTGTTTTCAAACCCACAAAGTCTGCTTTTAATATTGTGCTTCCTACCTTCCAACCATGTTACAACTCACTATGGTAATTGGCTAAAATGGACATTACAGAAGATGTACAAGATTATCTCCTAGATCAGTGAATACACAATAGAGGGTGCATACTGGACCACAGTTGGTTGATATCAGAAAATTAAAAAACAACCCCCTACGTCAAACTACGCACATACATTATCCCATAATGTGAAAAACAGCTGCTCTCAAGTAATCTTGTCAACTGATGTCAACAATGCACCAAACAAGACCTGCACTCCTGTTGTATATCATGTAATGTATATACTGAAAACAGTGCTCAGATACTTGATTAATACACATATATTTATGTGTATTCATAAATATACATGGAATTGCTTTGAAAAAATTGACATTAAAAATCCTTTGACCTTCACATTGTAAAAACAAACAGACATGTATCATATCAGTGTATTACACCGACCATCCTGTTTTTGTCTCTGTACCCCATTGGGACAACTTAGTGTCTTACACACACACACACACACTTAAAAAACACACAGAGAAGAAAATGTATTGATCAGCGCCCGAGAAAGGTGATTGGTCAGTTACAGGACAGCATCTACTCCAGTTGGACAAAGTAAAGCCTTGACTGCAATCTGATTCACCAAAGTGCTCCAGGGGGTGTTTTCTAAATGTCTTATGCTCGTATGCTTGTGTGTTTTTGCTGGGGAGACATGATCAATTTACGCTCCTTTCCCACAGGAGACACAGAGAAGTGCAATTGCTCTTCGCTTTCTCTCATTTCTGTTTGCCATGAAACCTCTGCTGTCATTCTGTTTTATTTCCACTCTTTTCTTTTATTACAAGTCTAACTCGATTAAAATTTCACAGCACTGGTGCACATGAAAACAACAAAAAACCAGGACCACTAAAATTGTACCTTTTCCTTAGTTATCATGGTTGACAGTAAAATTACCAACAAATTGCAGACACTACATGAACATTTCTGTCATTATGTTACATACCGATGTCTTATTCTGCCTATGTGACTTTTCTTTCTCTCCAGTTGTTCACTTTTTTAACTTTCAGATAGAAAACCCTATATTAACATAATAAAATGGAGGACCGTGTCAGTATGTGTTTGTGAAGATGGTAATTCTAGCTGTAGAATTACCATCTTCAGAGAAAAAGATGTAAGTATGGTGTTTTAATATAAATCTTTAGATCATAACACTACAGCAGGAGTATGACAGCTGAACAGTCGCTCCTGCTGCGATACAGTTTTTCTTTTACCTCAATTTCTCTTTTGTCCTCTTTCCCCCCTCACAATCTGAGCCGTCTTTTTTCCTCATCGCCATTATTCCATTATCATGTCATCTTGTTTTGTTTTTGTTTTTTTTAACAAATAAGCTAAATTTGGATCTCAATGCCAGAATGACAACTGTTACACTGTGTAGCTGTATTTCTTCTAGTTTTATTTGGCCAGCATTTAGTGAAGTAAATATACAACGCTGTGATAGTGACTGTGTGGGCAGCTTGCTTGATGCAAATGACACCATGTCAGTGATTAACTATTCACTTTACTATTTGAGTTGTTTATGATGTTCCTTCCATATATGAGGCTAGATCCATTCTGTTCAATAATTACGTTTGTAATTTCAGTGCAATTTGAAGTAATAAAATATTTTTTGTCTCGCCCACCCACCCACATGTGCGTTAATTTTTGCCCCTCCTATTTAGTTATTTTTTGTCAGAAAGTGTGAAACAAACAAACAAACAACAAAAGAATATTTGTTTGAATGTAAATGTTTAGAATATAAAGAAATTATATTCTCACTGCTTATGAGAATGTTTTCACACTATTTTTTAGGTTGTATCAAACTGAAATGTCCAGTGGTCCAGTCTAAAATAGCATGAAAGCAGCCTATGACTTTGTTTGTTTTACTTTCAAACTTAGAGTGATATATAATGGTGTATAACCTGACTGACTATCGATACAATGATGATGCAATACTTAACTGTCAATTCCATTCAAAAGAATACGTAACTGACAATTTCTTTTTTATTTGTCATATTATTATATGTGTAATTAACATACCATTGCACATGTACAAATCATTGATTGTTAATTGTTCTTCCACGTAAAATCAGTGTCTTATGAAATTTTAGCCATTAGGAGCTGGATACCAGGACACAGCTGCTAGAAAACAGCTGAAATCAGCACCAGGGACAGAGGCAACATCCAAGAGCAATAACTATATCTCACCACCAGAGGGACAGACAGCTCCTGCTGATGTGAGACCTCTGTTTTATTCTCATATGGGATAATAAAACCTACTATACAGAGTAATGTGGTGCTAGTTAGTCTGTCAGAAAGAGAAAAAGGAAAAGTGTCATAATAGCATTTCACTTTCACAGTGGAAGTGATATAGAGAGGGAAAGAGGGAGGAAAGGGAGGGAGTGAACTGGGGAAGGGGAAGAATAAGCAAAGGCAGAGGGAGAGACAGATACTGTAGAGAGCGAGAGTAGAATACAAACCACTGAGCTGCTGGTTGCAGCTGGATTTTTCTAGTTCTGCGCGCGCGCACACACACACACACACACACACACACACACACACACTCACACTCAAAAGGTCCAAAGTTGTTTGTTCACTAACTACAAATACACACTGTGCAATCATACAGTACAGTTCCACATATGACATACTCATAAAAGCATCATCAGTTCTGCCTATTGTTTATTCTCAAGCCCTTTCTCTGTTTATTATTTTCTCCCCGCTCTCTGGCCCCTGTCTGGATCTGAGTACACTGCAATCCCAACCTTTTAATTCGTTCCGTCTCACTCGTCTTTAGCTATCCATCATCCATCTCCCTCTTTTCTTTCCCCGGGTGTTTCCAGCTTGTTCCCTCGTGGCATTTATGAGGGTCATTATTTATCACAGTGAATACAATAAGTGGGTGTGCTTCTATGCATCTGTTGGGTGTGTTTGTGTTTGGTAACGTATATAATTTTCCTATGTGCTACCTGGCTTCCTTCCATACGCATGTGTGTATGTGCTTGTGTGTGCGTCAAGCACTCTTCACACATTCACAAATGTCTTTTCACACGACAATTAGTCATTGTCTCCTGCTGAACAACAGATGAACAACATGCTAGTTACAAAGCTAATTCAACAGCCCACGTCTAGATGAAATAGAATGCATGAGTGAGTGTGTTTTCCTGAGTGTTCTGTGAAAAATGACACAGTGAGATCCAAATAGGACAAAAGCTGCGTAATAACTCAGTGTCCCCCTTCATGCTTTTTTGCATTTTGCATCTAATATGGCGAGAGATGCTGATATGTTTTCAAATATGTCTTTAGTTGCTTGTCTCTTGTGGGGAACATTTGTTTGGTGATGTTTCTTCATTTTCCATTTCAAGTGTTTTCAACAGGATTAAAACACTTGAGATTCTATTAACACAATTTAATTGAACTAGATCGTTGTTTGCCTTTTGAGACCCATTCATCAACAGAGAGCCAAAGATAGTTTTTAACAACATTTTCAAGAGGCATGCAGGTACTAGTTGTCTATACACACACTATACAAGCAGACCAGCATAAATACCAATCGCACAAGGGACGAGTGCTTCAATTAAAATAAACTTCATGTAATATCTGCCAAACAATCTCAAACTAATCATTTTTGTTACTGCACTATAAAATAAGGAATAGTAAAGTGGTACAGGTAGAGAATTTATATTTAAATGATATTTAATATTTTAAAGGAGAAGCGTGAGCTTTTGCAAATATGCTCTTTAGCTTGCTTTAGTTTGCTACAGTTTTAGTCATTGTGCTGGGCCGAGGTAGTTCAATATTTTTAGTAAACAAATAGTTTTCCTAAAATATGCCCTTCTTAAAAAGGCAAGCCAGGCTGCTCATTCCTATATTAAAGTTTGAACTAGCTTTTATTGACTGTTGTTTTATGTCTTTCTTTGAATAAAAAAGGCTTCAGGTTCAATGAAACCATGGACTTCCTTAAAATGAGCCCCATTTTCACTCAAAGTAATGTATCCTGTATTCAGGGTGGATACTTTTGGATAAAGCATCAGCATGCAAGAAACTAATGAGCCCTTATGTTGATAAAGCAACGGAGAAGTGGGGCAAAGGAAGGAAGAGGAGATAGAGGCAAGGAAAATCTGAGTGTGTAGAGGATAATAGCTGGATGGGGAGAGGGATAGAAACACATCAAGCTTCAGTCTCTGAGGCAAGACAGCAAGCGGAGGAAAAATAAACTCCCCCCACAAAAACCAACAGGATGGTACTGCCCACTTGGGAATCATCCATTTAGTTAGCAGCACAGTGGAGCTGGACAAAACTCTGTAAATGGATCTGGCAGAAGAACTGTCATTCTTTTCTCTAATTTACAGGATTTTTTACTTTCGGCCAGCACTATAAATATGAATGTCTGTAATTAATTGGTGTGAACAATGCAGCTCACACATTGTACATAGATCATGACTGGGAGGGCAGGGCACAGGGTGACGTGTGACGTGGTGAAAGTGAATGAAACAAAGGCATGTGTGAATGTTTTTCCTGTCTGTTGCAACCTCAAAACACAAAACACACACCTACTCAAATTCACAGACACAAACTTGGAGCAAAGACTGAACAACTGAGTGGTGATACCATGAAGGAAAAGCAGTACAAACAGCAGATGAAATGACTGTGTCTGAGTCATTCAGGCTTCTCACTGAATAATCGATGCGAGTCATGACTCGGTGTAGTGTGTGTGTGTGTGTGTGTGTGTGTGTGTGTGTGTGCTGGGGTTCCTTCAAAGAGCAGAATTCCTTTTTTTTTCAAAACGTGAAACATAACACGTGTTACTGTATGATCAAAAAAAACAGACACACTCACATTGAATTCAGCTCATGAGTCACTCATTTTGCAGGAATGAAAACGTGTGTGAGGAAGAGAAAGAAAGGAGGTCAATGTGCTCGTCTCTGATATGAGTATTCCTGGGCAGAAATGGTCGAGGCGATGCAGAGAAACCAACAAAAAAAAAAAAAAGATTCTGCGTTTAACTTCAGTCCATAAACCCAACTCGTCCAGCAGTTATAACTGCTACCAAATTTCTGCTGTAATAGCTTGTTTTTTGCTTCACTAAAATGTATGGTGTGTTCACAGACCCTGGAAAATTAAAAAAAAAATTGCCTTCATGCCAAGAAAATTCAATAGAAATTTTTATATCTTTTTAACAAAGAAATAGGCAAAGTAAGCACTTTAAAAAAAAAATCACTTTGTCATATCATCTTTTTTCTTTTGCTCCTAATAAAGTGTTTTAAGAATATTAGCACAAGGTTGAGTTTGTTAGAACGAGTGTGTTGCCCTATTGATTTTAGTTTAAAACTATCATGCGGGTTGGAGAAAATGCTATTTATTTACAGGTCATGATCCGATATTAAGTCAACTTAATTATGTTTCTCTGGCCAAAGCCTGTTGTTATCTCCAGTGCAACCTCTGTGGCTAACAAGCTTCATATCACTTTAAGATACCATTGCTCCAGTCTGCAAGCCTCTACTGCACATACTGCTCAAAGAGAATCCTCCTTCAGGCTTAGTAGCTGATTCAGCTTCAGTAATAATAATCATTTTATCTGTGCCCCCAAGGCACCGTATTCGTAAAACAGTGCTCATCTTGTTTTCTATCACTGACAATTGTGACATTTCAAATTCAAATAGCAAACGTATTTAAAAAGCTAAACCACAATCTGACCTGCAAAACGGAATGATTGCACACCAGACCACAGACTGACTACAGACAACACAACCTCAGGTCTAACGAATGGAAAGGCCTTTTCATTCACTGTCATTGGCTGATCTAACTAATGCCACTGTTCTAGATAGATAGATGTTTGTTTGTTTTTAGGATTAGATGCAAATACACATTCATAGTCTCTGTTCTAATAAATCAAGGGAATCACACATTTAGGATCATCAGTGCCGTCGACATCCAGGAACAGCAAAGACGCTCTTGCAACATGAGGCCGGCACTGACCTCTGCCAACTGATTCACAATAACTCGTGATTCATAGATGCACAGATTGATATCACTGAAATTCATCTGACTTGCTGTCTTGTGCATGATGAGTGTTTGTTTCCTAAACTGTCCAAGCAGCTTGTTTTTTTTTCCAAATCTCAAGCGAGTGGTTCCCAGGTGGTTCACCTCAATGTTCTTTCAGTCTTTCTGACCTGTCCTCTTGTCAGTTTTATCATCCTTTGGGACCGTTTACTCAGACTCACTCATTGTGGTACTGTGAGAATCCTTTCTTTGGGTATGTGAGGGGTGCTGTGAATCACTGTATAGCCCAGGGGAGGGAACAGCTCTCCACACTGACCCATTTAAAGACAGTGTGGCTGAGAGCGCACTGAATGTAGGACAATAAAAATACAAAAGTTTAGGGTACTTTGTCGAAAGGCTCAAACACATGCACAATGCACACAGATCTTCTTACCTCCCTTGAGATCAGCTGTTTCTGTACCAAAGGTCTGTTTCCTGCATTTTACGGCCTTATGTCAAACGTGTATTCATAATTGCGCATTACTCATCTCGAAAGATCCTAAACAGATTGCAGGATGTTTTTGTTCCCATTGCAACCAACAATAAAGGGCCATTCAACACGATTTAGTCACAAAATGTTCACAAATTTACAAGGATAAATATATATCACTCCAACTATTTATAGGAAATGTCCTCACTGTGGAAAAATTCTGCATGAAAGGAGAAAGTGGGAGGTAGTAGACGGAGTAAACAATGAGGAATGAGGTAACACAAGGAGAATCGATGCAAGATTAGTTAAGGTGGAAGATGTCATACGACTCTGTCATAAATTAGGACTGGAGAGTGTGTGTGTTTGAAAAGAGAGGCGATTCATGAGGGTGCATAAATTAACTGACTGCAGATGACCCTGCATGTCATCATCTGCGAGTGCACACAACAATCTACCTGTAAAGTCGTTTTTTTTCTGCACAAAAACACAGTATTTCAGCAGCAACAGAGTAACAAAAAATTGTGTTACTTTAAGAACAAGGGCACCACCTCAGTCCATGCAATCTGCAGGTATCTAAAGAACCAACCAACAGATATCATGCAATACTGGGTACAATTATCATTTTCAAAAACTTCAGGAGTTTGACAAAAGACATGGATGAAAATGGACATATGGGAGAAAAGCTAAATATATTTAGAGAGATCTGGATGATGAATACATGATGATGAAGTTAAGAATTGTACACATTCACTGATGTAAGTTTAAAATAGATCAGGATTTCACATGTGTAGTTATTTGACGACTAATTCAATTCTGTAAGTGACAGACTGTGAAAAATAGTCCTCAAAACAGAATATGTTAAAACTGCCATGCAATTTAAAAAAAAAAGTAAATTCTATAAATTAAAAAAAAAAGTTGACAGAGTGAGGTATGATGGATCTGAAGGTGGACAAATTAGTTTATTGCAGATGTGGGGCAAAAGGGGCAAAGACAATGGAGATAGAAGATTTTTAAAAATCAGACAAGATTAGGAAAACACAGATAAAAAAAGAAATATAATAGAGAGTGTAGAAAGTGGAGCGGATTAGGAGCAAAGAGAACAAGCTAAAAGGAACAGATAAGGAAGTGGTGGAATGGAGAGGAGCAGGGAGAGGAGAAAGAAAACAAGAGGATGTAAAGAAGAGGTGGATGAGCTGTTGTAATATTTATTGTAGTGAGGCATCCTGTCCGTCCATTCACAGCTCTATTGTTACTCCTGCTGCTTCCATTCTCTATTTTTGTTCCTACTTCTTTCTAAATAGAGAAGCATGACTCACTCAATCTTCATTACCTTCCCTTAGCTCCTCTCTCCTATCATCTCCCCTTGTTTCTCACCACAAGGCACGTGTTGGCCATTTGTTGGCTAGATTTGTCTTCATAAAAGCCAGCGCTCTGAAAGTTCCTCCACCAATAATTGGTGGCTTCATTAGTAACATTCAACTTAACATCTACAGGCCAAAAAAAAAAAAAAAAAAAACAGAATCAGACCAGATTAATCAAGCATCCTGTCCACATCAGAGAGAAGAGGTAGCACAATGTGACATCTGCTACATGCTCTCTGTTCTATTTTCAGATGCTGACTAGCACATATATGTGAACACACCCACAATGCACATTAACAAACACGTATTGTGTGTTTGTGTGCGTGTGTGTTTGTGTGCATGTGTGTGTATGTACATGTGCGTGACAAGTTGTATGTAATTATGTAACCATTAGGTGACTAACATCTTATTGCAAGCATAGTAATGGGCATGTGTGAATGTAATCTATATAATCCTGTTTGGATGTCTGTTTTGTGTGACAGTTGGCAGTTGTGTATGTGTGTGTGTGTGTGTGTGTGTGTGTGTGTGTGTGTATTGCTTTCTGGAATGAAAATCTAAATTAAGCCCAGTCATTACAGCTTACATTATTTTGAGGCATTTATTTGTCTTGTGTTGACCAAATGTCACAAACTTTATGGAACATTATGCAGCTTATGTGCTTTGTTGATTTTTTCTCGTGGCTGTTTCCCTGCTTCATTACCTCGTGCCTCTCTGGGTGTCTGCTCTCTGCGCCACAATTTACGGATTGTTTTTTTTTTTTTTTTGTTCCCTAGTGCAAGAGCACTATGGAATAAATCTGTGAGAAATTAGATGATGGAATGAGTTAACCAACGAACAAAAACTCATTCATAATAAACAAAGAATAACACTTCCCCATTTCCTTAACGACACTGACACAGAGCGCTGACAGCACCTTTACCATGACCAATCGGTTCTGTGCAAACCAGTACTTTAGCCACTGTGGCATTGTCCTGGGGCAAAGTTGCATGACTAACTGTACACAATAAGCCTGGGTGAGAAAACATTATGAAATGGACCAGCAAGCAAATCATGAAAGCTGCTCCACTCTTGTCCCCAGTAATAAACCTGGACAGACTAGATACCTAGATCATATACCTAGATCTATAGATCATATACCTGCACACAGAGAGGGACGCACAATTACACAGAGGGTGTTCACAAATGCAAATCACTGCCCTGTAGATGCACAGACACATATCCAGGTGGACTTGGTGTAACGATGCTAATGATTCTTGCGACAGCAGCGATGACAGCTGTGAAAGCCTGAGTGACAGGCTGGACACAGAAATGGCCTCATTCACTCATTCACTTCCACCTGCTTGTGTAAGTGAATGAAGGTGGTGGCAGTGTGCGTGCATGCGTTTGTGCGCGTGCATGCATGTGTGCATGTGTGTTTATGTTTCATCGTTCATACCTCTGTGTGGGGGTTTGTTTACATCACCAGATGCTGACTTGTACTGTTACCTTTAGAGCTCAGACTGAAAAATATATCTCTATATTGTTGTAGTATATACACAACACACACCCAAGCCTCTTCATCACTGCTGTGGTGGGGTTTTGGTTCTATTGGATTTATTTGAACAGATATCATTGCCTCTGTGTGTGTGTGTGTGTGTGTTTTACAATGATGCAAAAACCAAGAGTGGACAGCAAACAACACACAGACAGGTGGGACTGGAGGGGAAAGACAGAACTGATAAAAGAAAGAATACAATTCCTAAAAAAGAATATACAGAGGTTCCAAGGTATTATTGTGTGGCAATGGCATATTAATTAATAATTTATTAACTTATTAATTGTAACGAGGAGATCACATCTCATGGCCACGCGATCCTATTCGGTCACCAGACGGGCCCCGTAATAACAAGTTACTGGAAAGGAATACAAAAACAATGGATGAAGAAAAGAACCATGAATACAGGAATTAAGTAGAGAGGCCGTGACTGTGACTTTTTACTTTGCCGGTCCAGGAGACAGTTCCTCCACCTTACATATTTAATCTCTCCAGCTATTTATATATACGTATAAAAAAAAACGTTGTTTAATTATTGATAAACCCTCCACACCGACTTCTTGTCATTTTTGAACTGTCAAGCTCATCTGCGCTGGCTTGTCAACGACATCTCTCCGTAAAGACATTAGATATATTGAAAATACATAGAAATATAAACATTTGTTTTAAATCTACAGATATCTTCTTGATAATGACATTTGATACATGGGCTTCCACGTTTATATTCTTAAACTTAACATTTCTACTTTTATTTTAATATAAATAGGTATTTGTCTTATTTAAACGATAAATGAGTTCCACTTCATCAATTTGTAACACTCCCCATCCCCTCTCCCCATACATCTCTGCAGACCCATTCTCCAGTTCTCCTGGTCCTAATCTCTTTTTCTTTCAGGTTTAATCACTCCATTAGTATTATCATACATATATCTATTAAATGCATGATTAATGACATTTCTCTCTCTCCTCTACTTTCTTTCTATCCATTGTTTGTATTGTTTCATTCATATCCTCTAGAGAGCCACAAACCTTAACAACACGTACTCTCTCTCACTCTTTCTCTCTCCTTTCTCTTACACAAAGTGTCTTTTGATCTGAGTATATGTATAGTCCATAGTTTTGATGTTGTCAATTACTTACGGTCTAAATAACATTCTGTGTGGATATTTATCACTGTCCTGTAATCACAGTTATATACAGTATGACCCTGTGGGTGATTTCTGGGTCTGTATTGTGACACTGCCGATACATAACAGTCAAATTCTATGAATAGTTGCACTCCCCCGGGACCCTGAGGCAAACAACACACTCTGTTTGCCTGACAGACTGACATCCTTACTGCTTTCAGTCTTTTCTCTCCTCATCAGTTTGCTTCCTCTTTTTTCGTGTAATTATTGCTATTACAATACTTTAATGGCTTCCTACTTTTTTTCAATTTACTTAACACCCCCTCCTTATGTAGTTCTTTGCGTTACATAATATAATTTACAAAAATCTAATTTCACATTTTCATTCCACCCCTTTGTACTTTGCTCTTTAATTCCTCAAACCTCTTTCTTCCAAACATGTTTCCCTCTTGTCTTCCATTAATACGCCTCCATACTTTGCTTTTGAAGATCTTTGTCTTTCCAATGGGAAATCATTATATTATTATTAATTAAATTAATAAATTACTTTGGGCAAATGAACAAAATGAGACCAAGCCAAGTTACTTCTCAGGTGCATGTATGCCAGTGCACCTATACAGCATAATATGCACACAGACAAATAACAGGTCACGGGGAGTTAATAATTAATAAGGCCAATACAGGGGCTGGAAGGTAATTAGAACTAAATAAATACAGATTTAACGAAATGAATGCAAAGAAATAGGTAGTTAGATGAAACTCAAGAAAGTAAAAATGAAGAGAAAGAAAATGAAAAGAAAGTCTGACATGATATATAGGCTTTGAATCAATGATGGTGATAAATGAGTAAATGGAAAGAAAAGCATGGATTTCTCAGAGGAAAAAAAACATGATTGGTTCAAGCCTAACTGCATCCACACTGAAGAGCAAGAGGTTTAGCAGTAGAAAGAATAGGATTTTCCGTTTGTGCGGAATGATATTGATTGTCAGGAAGGAAGTGATTCTGAGTGCCTATGTCTGTCTCTGGTTGTTCAATGTTTGAAACACGTTCACTTGCTGACTTACCTGTATGTCTTATGTACTTACATGTGTTCAAACTGTATTGTATGTATATGTTTAACAACTTACAACTCTTACCTCCACCAGATGTGGTGTGGGGTTGAAGCCACACAGGTTGCACACTTGGCTTTGACACTGCGTACAGGTGTTGTAGTTGGGTGCATCAGAGCTGCCAATGTTCAGCTCCGTTTTGCAAAGAGGACAGTTCACTTTAGGCTTCGATGATTCTAGAGTGGGCACAGGGGCTGCCACAGGCTCCTGTTTGTGTGGTGCATGCTGCAGGTGAGTAGGTTTTTGCTGATGTTGTCCTTGTGGTTGCGGTTGTTGTTGTCCTTGCTGCCCTTTTTGATGATGGGCAGGAGACTGCTGTTGTGGAATTGCTTGTTGATGTGGCATTGTCTGCTGTTGTTGTTGCTGGGTTGGATTATACAACCCACCAATTTCACTACTTCCCATTTGGCTTGGCACATGAGGACCCCCCATTTGGTTTGGTGGATGAGGGCTCACCGCTTGAGTTGGTGGATGTGGACCCCGTATTTGACTCATTGGCTGAGGACCTCCCATTTGACTCGCTGGATGAGGACCTCCAATTTGACTTGTTAGATGAGGACCTCCCATTTGACTTGTTGGATGAGGACCTCCCATTTGACTCGTTGGATGAGGACCCCCCATTTGACTCGCTGGATGAGGACCTCCCATTTGACTTGGGGTATGAGGGCCTCCAATTTGAGCTGGAGCATGAGGGCCCCCCATTCCGAATGGTTTGGAGCCAGCAGTGACTTGTTGTTGCTGCTTCCTGTTGTCAGGAGTAGCATTACTGAACACCACCTTGCCTCGTGCAGGGCTTGGCTGTGTGGAGGCAGTGGGCAGAGGGTCAACGCTGATCAGGGTACTAGCCTGATTAAGTAGCGATGCTCCAAAGCCAAACAGTTTGGTCAGGCCATCCTGGGCAGGAGGAGGCACCTGACTCTGAGGTCTGTGAGCCGGTGAGGAGCCGGCACTTCTGCTCTGGTCATGGTGACGAGCCACTGATTGGTGCATTGGAGAACCACGACCCAAATCTGGCTGGGAAGGTGCCTTAGTCAAGCCAGGCAGGGGTACAGCTCCAGGGTGGGGAATCCGTGGACCCCCTGGCTGATTGGGCCCCCCTGTAGGACCTGCAACTGCTCCTGGTGCTACTGGACCTCTTTGGGAGTATGTGTCAGATCTCATGCCCTGTTGAGAGGTCCCTGTCTGAGTTTGTGGGCCACCAGGGCCCGGGTGTCTCTGTAAGCCTGGAGAGTCGTGAGGCTGAGTCTGCAGCCCTGGCTGAGACGATGGGTAGGTCTGAGACTGGTGATACTGCTTGGGCTGGGAGTATGGCTGGGGCTGGGAACTGGGCTGTATCTGGGCGTAAGGCTGAGATTGGGGCAGCTGCTGCTGCTGCTGCTGCCGTGGGGTTGGTTGACTCTGTGCCAGCGGTTTTGGCTGTGCTGCTGCTGCCGAATGTGTTGGCTGAGGGGTGGGTTGCTGAGGCTGGACGATGGGTTTGGCTTGGTGGGACGGAGAGTGAATCTGCTGTTGGCTCTTTGAGCGAGGTGTGGTCATATCAATGCCAAGAGCTCTCTGCATCTGACAGTTCAGACACAGCCACTCCTGGACCTGGAGAGAGAAAACAGACAGGGTTTGGTGTAAGCAACTGTGTACAGTATGCATTAGTGAGGCTGTAGGAATTATCTCTTGTAAGCATGTTTATTGATGTCAGAAAACTTTTAGCTCTGACATATTAGCACCAGGCAAAAAAAGAAAAAAAAGAAAAACAGAGGCAAAGGATGTAAAGGAGCTCCGAAGGGGGAAAACAAGAAGGAATTCATTTCTGTAAAAACAGAGGTCAGAAGAGATATAAAACATTGTCTATCAATCTTATATACAAGTAATACAGTTTCCTTTTAAAGCTGATTGCCACTGATTACTATAAGTTTTATTGCTGACTCAGATCGTATAAGCCAGTGACTGTAACCAGCCAAACCTCATGAACTTTGATTTCAGTTATCCATCATAATAGCTAGAGCCGCTGCATGAAAGCCAATGAATTTGGACGTTCGTTTCTGGTGTTGAAAAGAGAAGCACAGAAAGGGCACTTGTAACCGACTCAAAACAGAGGAAAGGTAAATCGACCACAAATTGACCGAAGCGCTGGGTGATCGTCGACTGAAAACCCATTAATCCACAAAGCGACACGAGTATGGACATATAAAGAGCAATCAAGCTTGCAAGCACAAACAACGCACAACGGGATTTAAGACACGGACAGTCAAATGAAACGAGGGGGCAACACCCATCAGCAGCTACAAATAAAGATAAACCATCACCCGTGTCCTCTTCCTCCTCCTCTTGTCTTCCTCCTTCTCCTCCAGATGAGAGCTGATACTCCCCTGTGTCCGGACCTTGCTCGGCTCTCTAATTTCTCCCGACTGGAAAAAGAATGCACAGCTTCCTCTCTGAGCTCTGTCAGCCTGCTCTCATCCTCTCCGTCCCTCTGCAGCTTTGCATGCACCACTGCGACCCAGCTGCCATTACAACAGTGCTATTTTAGCCCGAGCAATGGTAGTAAATCTCTGCACGTTTCAAGCGGTCCTCCCATCCCCTTCCCTCCCACAATGCACTGCGCAGATGGACTGTATCACCCCGCCTGCGATCCACCAATCCCACATCCAATCCTAATGTTTCTTTTGGCAAGGTGCTCTGAGACAAGTTCGCTCCTTGAAGATGTGGAAAGCACACTGGAAATAAAAGCATGCATCACTCCCATTCCCTAACAAAGCAGTTTATCTCAGTGTGGTTTCCCAGCCCACTTTGCCTGGCATTTTCCATCTTGACAGAATTACAGATTGCATCTTCTGTAAACTCAGCGGCCACAGCCACGGCCACAGCTACAGCGCCACATCTTTTTTTTTATTCCTTAATGTATTCTCTTTGTAGCTGAACCTTTCCTGTCTCTCCTCTTTCTGCTACTATGCGCTCTGATTCTTATTTCTGCATCTCATCTTTCATTTTTTCCCCCCTTTTTCCTCCTTCATTCATCAGTTGTTTCTCCGATCAGGCTGAGAACATAGGTTTTTATTCCACTGCATGGCTCCTACAAGCTCCTCCCATGGTGTGCTGCCATCATCATATTTGATGAAGATGGTAAAAGAAAAGACGAGGGAAAAGGTAGATAGGGAGAAAGAGAAGGAGGGGGTCTGAGGTTAACGAGTCCATGTCTACCCTGCTCCTTCTATAACCAGCATCATGAGAGAAACCTGAAGAAATAAAGGATGAAGGGGAGGAAGGAGGGATGGGGAAGAGCAGGGAGAGGAAAGAGAGCGAGCAAACAGCAGCAGCAAAGACGTCAGCAGTTTTTTAATCAAGGCAGCTCTTCGGCTCTCATCATGTCACGCTCAATCAACAGCGCGGCATTACAGAATATCTACTGCTTCTTCAGTCTGATTTAAATGAGTAAATTCCCTGCACGTGCGTGTGGTTCTCATGGCAGGCGAACAGGTGACAGTGTTTTTATAACAAATACGTTTAGATCCTCTGGTGTCAACATAAATCGCAGACACTAATTTCCTCTTAGACTAAATTAATGAAACCAGATCTAATGCATTGCTACATAGTTTTTTTTATTGATGCTGCTACTCTTTAATGTTGCCACAAAGATACACAAAGTAGAGTCTGACACAAAACTACACCTTTCTTGATGTTAACATCACAACCCGATAAAAGATTACACATTAGTTATAGTGGTCTTGCCCTCAGCAGGGAACTATATCACCTGTTCCTGTACTTCAAATGGCTAAGGTTGCTGATATGAACTATGCTATGGCACTTATACTGTAAGTGCTTTCTTTTTGTTAACAGGTCTTGCACAAAATGACAATGACATGCCACCAACAGCAGGGAAAATTCCCTAAATGCATCATCCCAATAAGTCCGTTTTTTTTGTATATATGTATACATATGTATATGTTAATTTTTGTTCACTGGCAAAAAACAAAACAAAAAAACTGGGATGAATAAAACTGCATTCAAATGCATTCATACTTTCTTAGGCTATAGAAATACTATAATTCTATAAAAACATTCCTTATATACCTGTACAGTAAGAAATTATGCAGTGTCAGAGAAACAAGCGGTGTCTTCTGGATAAATACAGTCGTACTTTCATGTGAAGAGGGATATTCACAAAATATGTGTTGAATGACAGGTTGTGTCTTCAGGAAATAATAGATTTGGTTTTAAACGTTCAATTAAGGGGCTTTGCCGATTTTGGGGGTTTAGTTAGGGTGGGTCATTTTGACCCAAGGAACATGTGATGAAAATCAACAAAAGTCTTGCCATGACTAGTTTGTATCAGTCTAAGCAAATCATAACACATCTGAATCAAAGTTTAATTAAGAGGAAGTAAAAAGAATATCTAATATCTACTTGTTCTGCACAAATTTAAATGTTAAACATAAAAACTGCTGTGCAGTTGCAATGCTAAAAGTAGTGGAAGCCTTTTTTTTAAAGTAGATTGTACATTGCAATGACACAGCATGTGCAGGAGTCTGGGGGTTATTTTTAGCAAAATAACCTCCAGACTGAATGCAAGAGGAACTGTTGTTTGTCCAAAACATAACATTTTCGGGTGAAATAATATGTGTATTCACACAGAGCTACAACATTAAATTAGATTATTTCTCACTTAGTTTATTTTTTTCATCTCGACTGAATTGAAAGTCACCTTATTTCGATATAGAGTTGGTCACGAAGCAGCAACTATGAAAAATATAACAACTGACAGTTAATACAATAACTAAAACAGGAGGAAGTCAGCTGCACAGACAAAGATAAATGAGTGAAGTATTTAATTGTAAAAAGCTGTCACTATTTTGTCTTGTATAACAACAGCAACAACAACAAAAATTGCCATTTGGCAGAGTCTGCATTTGGTTTCTCGCTGTCACTTTATGTGTGGTGTGTCAGCAAATTCAATATTTAGACCTATTGAAGGGAGGAAATTTAGTCCTGGCAATCTCCTGACTTTGTACACTCCATTTGGAGTAAAATGCAAATGTTAATATTTGTGCCTCTTCTTATATCAACAGAACTGCCTCTGTATACATCACAGACCCATGGATAATTAATACATGAAGGAAATCACTGGTGAAATAACATAGGCCTGCTGGAATGATTGTATTTAATGGTCTTAATTTAAACTAGATGCAGTGAATACATTGTTTCATGAGACTGTTGTATATTTATATCAGATTTCATTATATTTTGGGTTGTATTATTTTTTCAATCTAATTATATGGCCATCCCTGTAAACTTTGTTCCATGTCAATGGATGTCCTGTCACACCAAATGGTGGGAGTGACAAATAACAGGGCTGTGTATTTTTAATGTGGATCTGATGTGCAGCTGTCCTGTAATGCAGATACTGCAGACTCACTGCAGAGTGACACACAAATGTTTTCTGCATTGCAACATGTACAGATATCGATTAAAGAAGGAACAGTGAAATCTGAATGTCAAAGCACAGTGGTAGTAAATGACTACAGCCTGCAGTCATTCTAAGATTGACAGTGGCTGAGATTTTTTTTTTATTGTAAAATTTCAGTAAAAGTGTTTAGTCTTTTATGTTAATACATAAAAATGAACCTCGAATCCCCCTGTAATGAGCTGAAATGAACTCAGAGTGGCTGGAAATGTCACACGTAATGTAAAGTAAATGAGGCCCAAGCCATTAGCATCAGAAGCTGTTTGCGCTTTGTGTGTATGTCTGCACGCACATCAACGCAGACATACACACAAATAGCCTCACATGCACATCCAGGTAGGGACACCTACACAGTTTTTAATAGACCTGTCTATCAACATGGTGCGCGGCATTTCAGGGCAGAAATGTGGAACGACAGGGCAAACCAACGACTGCAGAAGCACAGGGCAAAGGTGGAAGCAAAGTAATAAGACAAGCAAGAGAGAATGGGGCATTTATGGTGAGTCATGCTTATTTAAAAAGCAATTTTATATAAGGTATCAAAGTGCTTACATTATTAATATACACATGTCCAGAGTGTTTATACTTGAATAGTGAGAAGAATTGTGTTAAATGAGTGAAACAAACTACAAACTATGAAATTGTAATAAATGTAGCCTATATTAAAGCTCCAACCCACACAGGCTTTTGACTTATTTTGGCTAATTAGCCTTTGTCTGGACCATGTGGGCATAAACATAACTCTGCTTCACTGACATCTTCCCCATGCCCCTGATAGCCCACACAGTATGACTTATAGTTTTAGCCAATTCTATTGACTTTCTGGGAAACATAGATGGCATAACAATCGTTGAGTCTGATGCACAGTTTGAATTTTAATGTTGTCCACTTTTCTCTAATAACCTTAAAACTCCATCAGCCAGATTTTATTAATGTGTGGGGGTCAAACTGTTCTATACTCCTGTATTTTAGTTTCACCATAAACAATCATAGGAGACACGTACTGATCCTCCCTCATGCCACTGTCATTCTCTCCTGCAATACCTGCAACCATAGATTTGCAGTGATCAGTGATTTAATATTTTGTATTAGGAGGGCCAACATATGAAATGTATTAGATCTTTAGGGGTGCACATGTTCACTGTATGTTACTGAGTGGAGGCTCTTGTGCAGAGTGACTGCATTGAGTGAACAGTTTGTCTGGCACTCGTGGCTGCTGACTTATGTGCTGATCAATATTTCACAGTATGAGAGGATGTTCCAGGAAACATTCTGGTGATGAAGCCCTGAGATTCTGTAGCTAATTATGGAAACACACACTTTTTCAACATACCCATGACGGACATTTAAAACACAACGTATTTCCTGGTTTCTCTCACTAACCATAACCAATACGACTGAGGGCCTAACCCTAAAGGTCATAGCCTCACTATATAATACACTACCCCAGCCTAAAAATGTAACTGCAGGCAACTGCAAACTGAACAACACATTGTGGTGACACAGACCACAACAGCAGTGATGGGGCTGCCTGGTAGCACGTCTCATCCATCTCCCCCACTAACATGCAAAACTCACCATCTTTCTCCCCCAATCAGTTCAGTGGACTTTCAGAAAATCCCCTGTTTTAAAGTAATTTAAGTAAAATTAACTTGCTTTTTCAGCAGGAAGCTGAAAAACAGTATACAGTATAATAGGGGCTTTAGACTTGACAGTGCCATAACACTCATTTTACCAGACAAAAGAAAATGATGACCATCCCATTTCAACATCCACATTCTATGGAAATCTTGTGTCATGAGTGTCCCAAACCAATAAGTTTACTGATCCCTTAAAAATACAGATACACATGTTTCACACATATTGTACAGTTTGATTGTAAGCTTTGTGATGATCCCACCCACTCTGTGACTCTTGTGAGTGTGTTCCTGTTGTTTCCTCCGCAACTGATTTACTGACTTACATTTCGTCTTAGTAGTTAAATAAGTTATTTTTCCTTTAACTTAAGCTTACCTGTGTGCTCTGCCCTGTTTGTCATGAGTCTAAGCCAGTTCATGACAGCTTTGACCACATGCACACGCACGAACATGCATGTACACAACACAACAGTCTGTATCTCAGCGTGATTACTATCAGCAAGCCAAGAGGAGAACGTCATAAACCACACTCACCTCTCATTTTTAAGCCTGCACAGCAAAACACACACACACATAAACACACACTCGCACGCACACATAAACACACCTATGTGCATTGCACTTTCATAAATCCTGCTCTTATCCTGCCATCGCAGGCCATATTCTGTTGCCACAGTCTCACAAGCACGCCTCTCGGTCTATTCTCCCTGATATCTACACACACCTCTGTGTGTGTGTGTGTGTGTGTGTGTGTGTGTGTGTGTGTGTGTGTGTCTGTGTGTGTGTTGTTCCTTGAATAATTCTGACTGTTCGATTGTATTGACCATTATCACTATAATGACTGCCATTTGAGTCCCATCCAATATGTCCATAGCCCCTAGAGAACTGTGAGTATATGATTCATTAATAGATTCAATTTTTTTCAAAACCAAATAGACACGCATCTCGTTATTGAATCCACAAATATCTGCAACAACAACAGCAGAAGGATAGAATGTGTCCGCATTTAATTTAGGCAGGTTTTACTCCCCCTGCTGTAACATAGCAAGCTTGAAAGTCACACAAACAAATATTGTTTGTAAAAGTGCTCTCCACAATACTACTACTACTACTAATAATAATAATAATAATAATAATAATAATAATAATAATAATAATAATAACAATAACAACAATAACAATAATAAGTGCTCCCATACCTTGCTAACAACATGTAGGATGCTGTGTTGTCTGTGTGGAATTTCTCTATGTGAACATGCACTTTTGTTGGCATTATATTGAGATATGTGGTACATGAGGCATGTGAACCCACTGCCCAGGTGGCCACACATATCTCCTAAGTGGCAGACAATGTTTTTCTGAAGTTAGTTAGAGGTAAAGAAACAAAAAGAATGACTGGTGAGCAGAGTTTGATTATTTGATTTTAACATTTAAATTTTCTGTTTTGATTAGTGTCCTGTAATGACTTGAACAACCCCGTGAGGCGGACGTAATAATCAGGACATTGAGAGAGAGAGAGAGAGAGAGAGAGAGATAAGTTGTCTATCCAGACAGCACTGATCGGTTTGCAAAGGTATGAGAGTGTGAAGGAGTCGTATCACCTCCACGTCAAACAGCCTTATCACACAGGGACAGCACCCAGTCAGCCTACGGCCAGTCTCTCCTTCCACATCAACCACTACTCTCCCTCCCTCTCCACTCATGTCTTTCTATCTCCCACATATTCCTGCCCTTCAGTGTGTACATGTGGGATAAGAGTGGACTTCAGGAGTCCGGGAGAGAGAGGGATCAAAAGTGAATGGACATGCACAACTATGTAAACAACAACAACATCTATCTATCTATCTATCTCTATCTATCTATCTATCTATCTATCTATCTAACTAACTATCTATCTATCTATCTATCTATCTATCTATCTATCTATCTATCTATCTATCTATCTATCTAGAGCCATAAATACATCCTTTCTTATGGTTCATCCATAAAACTGAGAATCCTCCTTCCTTTAGTTTCCTCTCATTCCTCCTTCTCCATCTCACCCTGCTCAGCCAGAACAATCCTGAACGTCACCATGTATGAGGAAAGATAACTCCCATTCCTCCTATTTCTGGTGCACACCTCAGAGAACGAGAGAAAAAAAAGCAGAGGTGAAGAGATAAGGAGAGAGAGAGAGAGAAAGGGCAGGAAGATAAGAGGTGGGAAAAAGAGGGGGTAGGGGGTGATTATATATCACACGCAAGGTGAGGAGACGGAATGATAGGAAGTACAACACGGGGAGAACAGCCTTCTCTGGAAAAGGCCACAGAGAAACTCCCTCATCCATCACAGTGTGCGTGTGGAGACATTAACTATTCAAATGCCAAACACTAAAATTGCAAATTCAGTTCACACACACACACACACACACACACATACGCACACACACACACACGTCCACACTTTATAAGAAGATAACCCTGCTCTGGCCTTATTGTCCTACTCTGCTACGAGGGTCAGCTTCAGCTCAACAGCAGCAGCAAACAAATCAGGTGTAAAGTGCACTTTACCTTTTATCATCATGAAATTATCCCACTTAATACAACCAGTGAGCTTTGACACCGGAGGAGCAAACGTTGTTAGCCTTTGGCCCTTGAATGCATAAGCTTGTTGTTGGCAATGGTGAAGCTCCCTATGAATACGCTGAAGGAATAATCAGTGGTGGTGTTTGAATCATGGCAGTGGTGATACTGAAAAGGAGAAGACGACGGCATCGATTTATATGTAAATGAAATACAACGACAAAGAATGTACATCCATGCATGTATATACAAAACTCAAAAAACAGTAATAATTAAAAGAAAGAAAGAGTACGAAATAGCGAGAGCAGTCAACAGTAGCCACCTGTTGTTTTGTTGGCTACACATTTGTGTGTCTGCAGCTTTGTTATACATAACAGTATTTAATCTTGTTACTGTACATGAGTGGTGGGATGTAACTAAGTCCAGATGCTTACTTAGCATCGCATGTTGTTTTGGTGTTTGTGTTGTTGCTGCAACATGCCCAAAGAGCTTCACACATGACAACATACAGTAATACCAGGTATAAACACAACACAACAAATACAGATACAGTGACCTTTACTCAGGGTGACCTAGTTTCTGTGCTGACAGTGGTCTTTGTTTCTTATGGCTGAATGCTATAAACTTACAGTAGATTAGTAGAGGGAAGGAAACTGCTGAAAAAAATAAAACAGCAAAAAAAAAAAGAAAAGGGTAAGAGCTCAGAGTGAAGACAAATAGGACAAATGGGAAATAAGAGAGTAGTTTTAAAGAAAGAAAGTGTGTTTCAGTGTGACTAATTGGAGAGATCGGGGCAGTAACACAGACAGGGTTAGAGATGTTATTCTCATTGGGACCACTCATACTCAAAAAGAGTCAAGTAAAAATGAGCATGACCTACAAAGGAGTGGGAAGATTATTTAAAGTCAGGCCGTCCTCAGTAGCAAGCATTTGTGGTTCTGTCACTAACTAATACAACAGAAGAGCTTATTCATTCAGCCCACAGAATGAGAGAGTGTTAGAGTGAAGATACAAAAGCTTTCTGGTTAATGTAGAAAAATGAAATATTTACAATATTAATTTCTATAATAGCATTCTTATTTCATTCGTTTCTTATTTTATTGTTTTTATTATTTTTATCATTCATGTAGTCACTCCCAAAATAATTTAGTTTTTAACTTTTTTAAGGGAAAAAAGTGGGCCCCCATTTGTGTGTGCAAGCGTGTGTGTACATGTGTACAATTCCACAGAGTTGTCAGTGCAACAAGAGAGTTTCAAACAGGATTCTTGCTGCCTGGTGGAGGTTTGTGCCGACACTGAAGCTTTTGATTCACCACTCTCTGAAGGACAGCCACGCATGACAGACTGCTTCCTGGTAGTGGATGAGATGATGGTTTAGAAGAGAGAGGGAAAGAGCGAAGAGGTTGAGGATGTGCAGAGGGAAGAAGTGAGGGAAGGAGAGAGGTAGATGAAGGATAAGGTACAGCATTAGGAAGCAAGTGAGAGAATGGACTGAAAGAAAGTCTCTGGTCCTTTTGAATTTGGAAAAGTACTGAGGTAAGGATATTTGCAGTGTTGCATTGATGATGTTTTCCAGACATTCCACTGAAGTCAGAAGGTGACATGTGAGCTGTGATTTTTTTTTTTTTCAAACACTTTATGAAACTTAATTGCATGTCAGGGTTTAGGCAATTTACAACATGCATGGATGCTTATATTCCACCCACATGTGGCACGGAATTCCGACTGAACATATTTTCAGACAAAAAGTCAGGATGGGTACATGCTGACATAATAAAGACAACAAAAGGAAATGTGGCTTTTCAGTGGATTTGTTGAGATGCTGGCTGTAGCTGCCAGCTAAGGAAATCAGTACAAGCCCATAGATTATACTGTATAGCCATTTTTGCTCTTATGCCTATTATGCATACACATGAACTCGTCAGGCAAAAAAACAGCCTGTACTGAATAAAATACTACAACAAAATAAAGTTAAACCCTAATAGTAAAATAGTGAAAACATCTTTTCTTGCTCTTCACTGTCTTCTAGCAACGATGTTCTGAAACATTCCATAAAGATTTGGGCAGCACTCGTTACTCAAACAACAGAAGCGGAGCGAGAGACAATAGATCACTGATGAGCTCATGCCAGCCACTATATTTATATCACTTGTAGGTGTCATGTGGATTATATTCATTATGTTTCATCTACAAGGATGCAAATATATCCTCTCATTTAGGCCCCCGCAGTTCTGTCCATCATAGCAGAGAAAACAGTCCTTTCCTATGAAGCTAAAGTGCTATTAGCATAAGAAATATATCATGTCATTAGCAAGAAATGTAAGAGGTAATTACCAGTGTAATTATCTTTAACCTATAACCTGTCTGAGCCACATGATTATTATTATTATTATTATTATTATTATTATTATTATTATTATTATTATTATTATTATTATTTGGAATGGGACAGCAACTGCTCATCATATTGTGGGTTTGGACTATGTTGTTAGACTCAGAGAGTATATTATTATTATTATTATTATTATTATTATTATTATTATTATTATTATTATTATTATTATTATTATTATTATTATTATTTTCAGCAGCAGCAGCACAGGTATATGGAATGGGACAGCAACTGCTCATCATATTGTGGGTTTGGACTATGTTGTTAGACTCAGAGAGTAAA
>JAFBJQ010001444.1:510563-600773 GCA_016785345.1 Trinectes maculatus
CTTTCTTCTAATTTATTCTCTCGTTCTCTTCTCTCGTAAAGTAAAACATAGTGTTAATCCAGCTACATGTACAAACACCATAATAGTATAGTACTGATAATAGTACTGAATAGTACAAATTCAGCTGTGACACCTAAAGATCTGTTAATCTGCAGAAAATGTAATAAACAAAATTAACCGTTGTGTTGACAACTGAACACAATGGAGTTACACACACACTCATAAGTAGTGTGTGACAGGAAGATGGTAAGATTTTAAGATAAATGAACAGAGAAGCGCAATCTGCAGATTTCTAATTAATCCATTTCACACACACACACACACACACACACACACACACAAATACACACACAGACACTTTTCCATCAGCAGCATTATGTGCATGCTGAGTCTAAAATTAGTATGCAGCCTGTTGAACAACAAACAGACAACAGAAAGGAAGACCTGCTGCCAGAGGGTTTAGATGGCAAATGGCTGAGAGGCAAGTCACTGTGTAAACAACACTGGCTCCAAGAAGTGTGAATTTAATATAAAAAGCTATAAAGTTCTCATCACTCTACATTCTACGTTCTACATTCATTTACCAATTCATTAATTTGAAGTTCTACTAATGGATCCCACACCATCATGACCTAACAAAATGAAGACTTGCAGGTCCAAGTCACCACTCCAAAAGACTGTTGACGACGAGCAACTGTGATAGTGACTGGGTGATGGGACTGAGGCTGAGTCTTCCCTGCCCAGTCAAGGCAGGGAAGGTGAGAGAGGACAATGACACAGTCTTTTGGCTATGATGTGACTCGTTCTTTTATATCGTCTTTGAACGTATTTCGCTTTGACAGGGCTCCACGTCCCCGCTCTCACTTTAGATCTCAGCTTTGATTTTTTTTTCCAAATGAATGTGAACTGGATCTATCACTGAAGCGGTGTGCTTGGAAAAAAGGACATAGAAGAACTGGTCACACCAGGAAGTGATGTGATTATTGTTTGTGCGTATAGAAAATGCAATGTCATTTTGAGGGTTTCTTTTTATTCGCATCACTTCTAGCATTTTGTCATCGTTATGATTGACCAGAGTTTTCCATTTCCATTTATTATGATCTGCACTTTAGCTAAAAGCCTCCATTAAACTGCATGCATTACATACCTCTCACTAATGGTGTATAAAGTCATGTTTTTCAATATACAGTACATGCATCAGGGTTCACACTATGCTATGTGAACAATACTATGACAGATGCATCTGTTTTTACAACCATAAGCTGCTGATATATTTTCCCTCTCTGAGACCGAGACTAATTGAATCCCCCACCATCTACAGATCCATTATGTATACCACTTATCCTTTGGGGAGGTGGGCATCATGGGGTAGCTGGAACCAGGTCAGGGCCAACATAGATTGTGTAAGGGGCACTTCTTGGACATGTCATCAGTTAATTAGAGGGCTGACATTAACAGACACGCACCCATTCACTCTCACTTTTACACTTTGACGTAAATTTTGAAATGCCTCTATAACAAAGGTATATACCATATAATTACATGTATACCCATATATGTAGATATCAGTAGATGGCTTGAGTCGTGCTTTGACCATGAGTCCACCTTGCAATTAAAACTTTTATGAGTACAAAACCAACTATTATATGCAATATAGGTGACCAAAGTCATTATTTGATTTCCTGCTTCTTCTTTTTCTTCTTCAGATCAATATTATTTGAACATGAAGTCAGGACTGCATGTGCAGCTTTGTGATTGTTTAGCAGTTGCAATGCAACATTTCTGACCTGTTAATATAAAATAATCTCTTTAGCTCGCCTGGCTAAGTCGGCTAAATGTTATCTGATGCAAATTGATTCGAAACACAGTACAACGGATACGGAGCCTTGCACTGCTAATTAAATTATCTGCACACAGTACATTGATTATATTTGATAATGTTTAGTTTAAGTATTAATTCATAGCTGCAGACACAGCAAGGCTGGGGCTCTACCACACACAGCTGAGAAATATTACTACAATATTACTACATGAAAAGCTATTCTGGGGTTTTTATCATTCTGAATTCTTCCACTTGTTGTTATTAAACAATAATCTGAAATTAAACCATTTCATAAGAATGTCCTTAGAGGCCTATGCTTCTATATTATTTTAAAATTATAGCTAACTCAGTTGAGGGTTATACAACATGGTGATGAATGTCAGTCTTTTGCAGCTGTTGAACTAAGTTGCCTGAATATTGTTAAACTTCATCAGAGAAATAAGGTTTACAATGTGACAATGTTTATAGGTTTACTAGGATGGATTAGCAAAGACCAAAAATAGAGAAGATAATGATGTTGCTAAGAGTGGACAGCTAATCCATTATTAAAACCAAAATAATTAGACAACTAGCGCATAACTTTGTAGAAAAGCCGGACATCAATTGCAGCAAACCTGCTGTGCAATATACATTTGTCTGTGCGTCATTTTAAAGATTAGTTTATGTTCTAGAAAAAATAATTATTTGGTGTTTTTTTAACAAAGGTGATGATTAAATTTTATGCTAATACATTGCATTCCATTATATGATTTCATTTTCCAGTGGGTCTCAATTAATTAACATCACAATTTATTGCACAACTTACTTGCATAATTTATGGTAAGCCAAGTCAATATGTGTTTGTGTGGGTGTCTACATACCAGCACTTCTGCCTCGGTGTATGTGTGTTTGTACTACATGTGTGTAACCTTGCTTGTGTTAATCTGTAACAAGTGCAATCCAAATCCCCAAATCAGAGGCTTATCAACTCCTATGTCTACTACGTTACCATAACTAACCTGGTAATAGTTCAGACCAAGTTTCTGATCAGAGATCAAAGTTGTCTCACAGATGATGATGATCTGACACCAGCCACACAATCTGTCCTTCTGCTAATTGTAAATGTCAAAAGAACCAGTTCTTCAAAAAGAAATGGATGCCAAAGGTCTGGCAGTACTGAGGTACTTAAAATGTTGTTGAAGATAGAGATCCGATACTGCAGGGACTCACTTTGGAGAAAAGCCTTTACTCTTGCTGTCTATCACAAATACACACAAGGCCTCTGGTTCAAAGTCATAATACACACCACACGCCTCTGTGCATTCATACATTCACCTTTCATGTGTTTTCTATTGCTAAAATAATTCACACCACATAAAGCTCATAATTATCTTTTTTAAATTTTTCTTTTTTTATCATGTCTTCATTTACCTCTCGTTCCTCAAACCATCTTCCTCGTTTCTTTCTGTCCCCTGACTCGTCCTGACTCGTCTTCTTCCACTCACTGTATTTGAATCCCGGTCACTCTCACCAGAACCAGCCGTCATCTTTATTTTGTTTGTTTCACCAAGATGTTTTCCCTTACTTCAATGAGTAGGTTCAGTTTTTCTTTTGCTATGTTAACTAATACTGGAACATTAATCTACAGCGACTTCTGCTCACTCACAAGATTAAAATGCATCCAAAGGCTTAGTCTCTCACTATAAATCATAATCACATTATTGATTCAATTTATGCAGCAAGAAAAATAGTCCCTTCATGAACCTGAATTTGTCTTTGGGGTGGGGGGTGGGGGGTCTGTATGTGAGAATTCACATGTCAGGCTATGTTGCTCGGTAGATTTTCTAGAGCTCTTCCTGACAACCGATTTTTTGGAAAATTTCCAGACTTCCTCTGTGTGAGCAAATGTGAAGATACAGCTGGAAAATCTCCAAATTTCCTAGAAAGCAAGAGGGCATTGCAGAGAAGATCAAATTACGAACCGTCTATACAAATGAGGAATTCATTGTCAGGTCCTGAGTCCTCCACGCTCAAAACAGGTGCTACCTTTCACCTGAAAGCTCTAAAGATGTTTCTGCTGTTGTGAATGGATCTGACCCAGGAAATCTCCTTCTGGGTTATTCACATGAACAGCAAACATTAGAAAATGTGTGCAAGCAATTTCTCCAGACATTTTTGGAGTTCATATCTGAAAACAGTTTAGTTTCCACACATACACACTCTCACAGAATCTTCCTGTCAATCGTGACCTACCTCAGTGAGGTGTGGGTTGGGGTTGAATCCACACTGGTTGCAGACAGTGGCCTTACACTGGGTGCAAGTGTTGTAGTTGGGTACAGCTGGTGGGTTGGACAGCTCTGTGGTGGTGCACACGGGGCACAATTTGCTGCTTGGCATGGGTGCAATCTGGGGCACAGAGTAGGGTGAGGTGGGTGTCACACCGCGATCAGGAGACACAGATGGAGACCGGCCCGTCCTGGAGCCACTGAAGTCAACTTGGAGGTTTCGTCGGGATGCGTGCTGACCAGGACTCTGTCCTCCATGGCCTCCCATCCCGGACCCAGCAGGGCTGTGACCCATTCCGTGACCAGACCCTGGCCCCTGTCCTAAGCCAGACATCTGGCTTGACTGCATATGTCGGGGTGAAGTTGGAGTGTCATGAGTAGCCAGACGATAGGGCTCGCCAGCTCTGGACCCTATTCCTCCACCGGAACCCATACCTGTTCCTATCCCTCCTCCACTCATTCCTCCTCCACTCATTCCTCCTCCACCCATTCCTCCTCCTGGTCCCCCCATCCCTCCTCCCCCCATTCCTCCCATCCCTCCACCTCTCATTGCCCCTATGCCTCCACTCCCCATTCCACCCATTCCTCCTCCTCCCATTCCACCCATTCCTCCTCCTCCCATTCCTCCTATTCCTCCCATTACTCCTCCACCCATTCCTCCTCCCTGTGGCATGCCAGGCTTGGGGCTACCCATCGGACCCCTGAAAGAGAGAGAGAAAAAAAAGATCATCAAATGAGTTCCTGTCTCTGCAGCTGCTGTTATTATTTTGTTTTTTATATGGATGCTGATTTTTGCCTTGGACATTAGTTGTACCATCAGTCAATACAGTATTATATATTCTGTCATTAGGTGCCTTAGACCATTTGTTAAAGATACGATTAGGTTGTTTTTAATTTTGTCATGTGAAATATTTTTAAGATAAGCAAAAGACAAGTAACCTTTTTGGTGGTTGATCAATCAGTCAATCAATCAGAACAGCAAAATTGATAGGAAATACATATTTCGGTGAACTGAAACAACTTAATTACTGAAAGCAATTTTAAAATGTTAATTTTCGTTCTGCTGCTAGGGGAGAGTAAATGTAATGAGATGTGTTGGTTATTGCCAACATATTATTTCATGGGAAAATAGCTTGGAAAAATAATTGTCACTATATTTGTACAAACTCAATTACCTCCCCATTATTAGTGATGCAGCAGCAGAAATAAATATTCGAATTCACTTTGGAGAAAAAATACAAACACACCAAGAGGAGGCAGACTAGCACAAACCTCTGCCTGAGGACACAAAACATAACACAATAAGTTTAAATTAATACTAAGATAGTCTTGCGTGATTTGACATAAGGTAAACATAATTGTCTCACACATTGAGTGGACACAGTTGTGTAATGTATATAATGTATATATTTTATAACTAAATTTTATTAAATAGTTCAATTCAAATTCATTAATTGTGGTGAATATTCAATTTTATTTTATTGAATTTTAAATTTTTCGATTTTTTTGATTAATAGAGAACTTTTCTAATTTTGTGTATTGTCTCATGTTGACTGGTTGGGAATGAGGGGTATTCTATTCTATTCTATTCTATTCTATTCTATTCTATTCTATTCTATTCTAGAAGCTAGTAGAGGCATTGACTGAATGAATGTAGACTTTGGGGTAATAGAATTTGTCCTCATGGAGAATTTGGTTGTAACAAAATCGCTCTTTCTTTTTGCCTCTGACAGTTTTTCCTTTCTATTTTCCCTTTTCCTTCTCTCTTTCACATACTTCTCTTTCTTTGCCCTCTTCCTTCACCTGTCACTGTTTTAATTTGTTAAATTTCTTCTACTTTGACATTTTTATTTTCAATCTTGTAAGGCAAGTGAACCTTAAGTGACCCTTTTTTTTCTGTCTAATACCATGTCACCAAGTCACCAAGTCAGAGAAAAGTAGTTACTGAACTGACAGCAACAAAAAAAAATCTTTGCAACAAAACTACCCAATTTCAAACTCTGCATTTACATTGATGATGTTGAATGGCACGAGTTAAGAAGACAGGGTTGCCAGTCATTTGGGTTGAAAAAGTTTACTTGCAGCCATTTGGCTCAAGTGGAGGTTAATGTTGAGCAATGTTGAATTTGCAGTCTCATCACAATATGAGACTGCAAATTCTGCAATCACAAATTTACAATACACATTTTCAGACCAGCACGGCAGTGCAACAGCTATGTGAGCATGCAACCCAGACTGTGAGTTGCACTGTCAGTTGTGTTGTGTCGTATTTGTGTACGTGTGTGTGCGTGTGCAAAAGAGTTGACTCAACAAACACCTCAAAGCCTGGCTGAAAAGCTGTCTGTAAGAATTGTGAGGATGAGAGATTTAGAGCTGACAGGGACATTGACAATGATGATGATGAAAGGGGAGAGACAGTAAACAGAAAAAGAGCAACAGAACAGCATCTCGAAATTTTGGTCTAAATTTTGTTATTTGTATATTTTAGTGCAAAAATCCCGAAAAACACTCCAAAAACATTTGGACACATTTCAGTCACCAACATACTTGACCTCTGTATTTTAGACCTAACACACTCAGTACATATGTTTGTTCTTTCAAGGCCGTGTCAGCCATGACAATTAAAAACGTGTTTGCCAGTCACTCTGACGGAGAAGGACCAGTGACTGAATGTAAAGATGGGTGTCAATACAGTTCCACCCCAGTGAAAACATCTCAGTTACCTTTTAGTTGCTGGATGCAGTATCAGATAGAATAGATACAGTTTTCAGGAAAATGGGTTGTGTGATATTCATGTTCTTATCAGGACACTCTTTCTTAACTTGTTTCTGATATGTCAAGCCAACAGACATTTTTGGATTTATTTAATCCAGTCCCACTATACAGGCAAAGTCCTCATCCCACCTATGGACCTGCAGCATAACAATTCTATTTATGTTATTAGTGGACCCAAACTAAACATCCATTCGTTCTCCTCCTTTATTTCTCCTCTTCTGTTTTTCACACTCAGGTCTGATGATTAAATTGCTTTTGTGTGGCCAATTTATCCCCATCTTTTTACCTTTCCACTCGCCTTTCTCTGCACTTCACCTCCCATTATTTTATGTCATGCCGTCGTCTCTTCTCTTTTTCATTCCCTTGTTGGTTTCCTGTCTCTAAGACTTATGCATAATAGTGTTCTGGACAAAAACTGGCTAATTAACCTGAAAAACAGTCATGGTCAGCAGAGGAGGTGACTATTGACTGTCTAGTGTGAGTCTGTTAACTTTGACAAAGGTGTTACTTTGTTTGGCATGCACTTATCATTAGTAATGATCTAATTATCCAGATTTATATCCTGCTCCTTTTCTCTCACCCCTCTTTCTACTCCCTGTATCCCACCGTTTTTCTTTATTTTCTCTCTCCTTTTATACCTATCAACACTTCCATGCTGCTGATTTTTGGAGCAGAGATTGTAATGTCCACCTCACCATTCCTGTCTCTGTAGACTAATAGTTTTTAGACTACTGCCTTTTGCCTGTTATTTCTTTACATTTGCCTTTGACTGAACCATGTACTGGTCCTGTTATAGATTTAACTAGTGCTTTTTCACACCATTCAGTTGCACAGTTGAGTCCAACTTTATGACTAGTGTTATACATTAGCTAAATAACCAACTCCAGAATAAACCAGCTGCTTACACCTATACCTGGAGAATTACTGTTTCTTTCTTATTAATGACTTACAAGTCCTCAGACAGTCTCACCAACAAGCTAATAATGTAACTGACTGGTATTAAACTTTTCTTGTTACACTATTAGCATGGTGGATGGACTGAAAAATTACATACATTATATAACAATCTAGTAGTAATATAAGTGTAATACAAATTTAAAGTTTGATACACTATTATAAACAAAGTAAGAACACAAAACACAACGTACACGGAAGTGTACACGCTGGGGTATCTAAAAATATACCTTCTGATCTTTGAAGGCCAGTGGATGAGCTTACCAATAGTTACCAACATAATCTTACCCACTTGGCTGGGTTGAACTTGGAGTAAATATCCAAACTAATACAAAAGAAGCAAGTCCATCATCAGCACTGTTCACTGCTTCTGCCTGAGCCACAGGTGAATAGAGCGCGGCTCTTCTCTCTTCCTTGCTCCATTAATAGCTGATTCAAAACAAGTAAACAAGCAAACCCTGCGGTTACTATGGGCACCAGGTCTATTGGGTGTCTGCACTCAATAGACGGATGGATGGATGCATGCACAACTGGTAGAAATGAATGCACATAAATTTATGCACATTCTGTATTTTGCATGAATCTTGAATGAAAAATGAAGCCTTAACGAGCCCCTTGGGAAAACCTAGCCCCTGCAACAGCAAATTAAAACTGGAAAACTAGTGGAAAAGAGGAGCAGAGGAACTTGAGGAAATATGCACACATGCACGTATTCCCACTGGTGCCTGTCAGTGTTCTAAAGTGTGGGGTGCTCAGCAAGCTATTTTTCTGTGATATGTACAGTGTGGTACACTAAATCATGTATTTTCTGATGTTTTGCCATAAATCTTTTTCTTTTTTTTTTAATTCAGAGAACCATGGTGTTAGGGTTGCAGGACTTGAATCTGCCTTTTCAATTAAACCAAGGGGATTTCACCAATTTTAAGGAAATTAATTATATCAAGTCCTCACTGGGGTTGAAGTCTACAATGTCTCTCTCTCTCTAGCACAGGTTTACATACAATCATTTGAGTGAAGTGATAAAAGTCATTGATTTTATATTACAGTCTGATACTGAATAAGAAAAATTGAGAAAAATATAAACTCAATGTCAGTGTGAATGCATTTTTTTAAAAATACACATAGCAATATAAAAGCAATAATACATTTTGTGGTGACACTGTTTTATTTGATTACACTTGTGCGTTTCTAGCTTAAGCCAAAGTTATGTAACAGCTGTGTCTATTCCATGCATTGAGTCCTAAAAGTACATAATCGCTTCTGTCCAACTGCTGGTGATTATGCTGTGGTAAAGAAGGATTGTGTCAGTAAATGGGAAAAGCAGAGGAGGAAAACTCATCTGTTTTGAGAGGACGAGTCCTGCTAAATGTTTAACTCCAGTTATACAAGCATCACAGCATTAGTACTGACCATGACTAATTTAAACCCTCTGTTCACTGTGTAATTTACTATCTCCCCTCAAACATAGTTAAAGCAACTACAACAAGTGCTAAAATCAAATGATGCACTTTATATTAGCAGCTTAGGGTAAGCAGTGGATGAGGGGGTCAGTGGCTCCAAAGACACTACTTGTGAATAATTTCATTAATTTCAACACACAATCAGACTTGGATGCTTTTGTCCTAATACACATTTATGCAAATTTATGATCACATGAGCTTTGCTGAAAGTGACTTTTTAATGATCCCACAGGAGTGCTGAGTGAAGGCAATAAACACTGACCTGGATTTCAACCATGGCATATTATACAAGACTGACAAACAAACCTCTAAATGACTTCTAGCACCAAAAAGAAAGGTAGTGAATAACAGACTTAAACATTCAAAGGACCAATCTACAATACAGGCCTAACACCACCAGAGGCCTGCTGGCTGCGTTTAGATTCACAACCAGGAAGGCTGAAGACAATACCTATTTACTGCAATGTACTTCTCCAACAAGTTACTGTATATCTTTAGCACAGACTGTATCATTGTAACCCTCTAAAGTAGAATTGTTGTGGTTTGGTTTTTTTCAACGTTTCCCCCTTTTCGGTTTGTCTTCCAGATCAGGTGTGTGGCAAAGGGCGTGGCTGGCGCCTCAATTGGCAGCAGATGAAGCACACCTGTTTGGAATCAGCTCATCTCCTGCTCTATATAAGCCTGGTCTTCTTTCTACCTGGTGGCCAGATGATTCTATATGTTGGGTAGTTCATGTCTACCACCTCTTGTTTTCTCTTCGTGGTTGTTTGGATTTGAGTTGTTGTCTTTTGAAAGAACCTTCTGCCTCGCTGCTGCACCAAGGGGTTCCTATTCTTCCTTATCCTCCTGCGTTTTGTCCCCATTGAAGGTCCTCCAGACCAGCCAGCTCCTTGCCTCCACACTCTGTAGCTTGTTTTTGCTTTTCTGGACATTAAAGTATTGTTTGGCATCAACCTGCCTGACTCACTTGCTGTGTCCAAAATCACTCAGTCGTTCCCTACTCCTTACTCCCTACATATTGAAATAAATGTAGTGCACTATGTAGTGAGCTCAACAGAAAAATCTTTCGGACACTACTCTCGGCGCCGGTAATTACGTCATCGCTGTTGCACAATTAAAACGTACCACATTATTGTCGTCTCACAAAATACTTGTTTGTTTACCACTGCATTTTTATTAAATTAGAGGCTTTGGATTACTGTCCTGTACTTTTTATTTTCGTATTTTGTTATATTTTATAATATTTATGTATATTTCCCTCCCGTCCGTCCGCCATTTTCACTTCCGCGCAGCCCAGAGAATTTCTGGCAATGCATGATGGGATATCTTGCTCCGGTTAGTGACCATCGGATGTTCACTACATTTAGCGGTGAATTGTGGGATACATTGAGTGCACTATATAGTGGGCATGCTATGATCCCTAAGCATTCGGACACCACTACAAAATGGCGTGCTCACTATATAGTGCACTATATAGGTGTTAGGGGGCGATTTCGGACACAGCCAGTGTCTGCTTTGCTTTGGGGTCCTACCCACAAACCACTTCTTGACACAGAATGCCGCTATAGAAGGCAGCTACTGTTCTGCCATGTGAATGTGTGTTTCTTAGTTTCAAATGCAGAATGCAGGCTTAGTGTGTCACTTTTCTTGACATGCTTTTTTATACAAAGTCCAGACTGTTGTCATGTATGCAATGTGTGCTCAGTCTGTCTCCAGCAGATGTGCTCACTGATGCACATCTGTCACACATTGTCAATGCGGAGATGAGATGACAATGACAGTAACCTACATAATACACACACCTGCCTACATTTACCTCTCTGCATGACAACAGGCTCATGGAGTTTTCAGCAGTTACAGATGCCATCAACACCACAGTCTATAACAGGCTGTTTGTTATAGAGCATTTGCACACACACACACACACACACACACACACACACACACACACACACACACACACACACACACACAGTTACCTGCACCTATCCAGCCCTCCCACACACACAGCAGCAGCAGACACTGACTGATAAAGCACAATACCTCATCAACTCTCCTCTAGTCAAATCAAGTCCACAGGAAATAGGTGGCAAGAACAGAAATTGAATTTTGAAACTTTCACCTGCCTCTCTGACACAATGACCTTCTGGTATAAAGACTTAGTTATTGACTCTCCTGATATTGTCTGTCTGCCGAGTAATTTTCAGTTTAATTGATTAAGTGGATAGCAGATTGACTGGCCAAGGAATGTTCCTACAATATGCCTCATTGGGTTTCTCTCACTAAACGAATGACTAGCTGTTGATGACAAACTATTGAACATTTTAACATTGTATAAAAATGGCTTTGGAGGCAAAAGAATTTAAATTACAGAGGGCATTTATTCAGAAGTCTGGAATGTCGTAAGCTAAAACAAACTATTGGATCATTTCAGCACACGTCAAACAAGCTGCACAGATAGAGAACATACCCCTGGATGCAAATAAAAACGTCAACCCTCTGGAAAATGAATGCTACTACTTTGGTACTAGACAGCTTTTGTCAAAAATATACACATTTTAACTTGTTGATCTATTCCAATAATTTCTGATCAACGATCTGTATGTTATTTTGTGCACTTAATGAAACTATGATATCACTGACATAAGCTGATGATATGACTGTATGTATTTTATGTTTTGCTGTGATCAACCCAGAGAGGCTCTTTCTGAGACCAGAGAGACTGGTCATCTGTTCTGGTCTCACCCAGCCTTTAACAATCTATAAAATATAATTTTCACCATATCCAGTGTGCTTTTGGAGAGATTTAATGAATCTGCCGCCATTCGGAAAGAAGTGGCAGAGTTAGGGTTAGCCCAGAGACTGATATTAACACGTCATCTAACATCTAACCAGGCTTTTTTCAACTAGTGGCTGAATCAGGCTCTCCTGATGAAGAACCACCTCCAGCACCTGACAAATAGGTGACGTTCTCATGCCTTGTCTCTTCACCAATAGCCAGTAGGACCTGTTCCATGTTGTACTATAGCACATGTATGATATGAAATTGAATGGAATTGAATCCTCCAGGGGTCTTCTTGTCTAGTTTGTCACCCTACATCACATTTCACTCAATATGATTCCTAAAAATGACTCAATACTCAAGTGTTTTAAAGAATAGAAAGGGAACCCACAGAAGGATGTTGATGTCTGCCAATGGATGACCATTTTTAAGATTAAGAATGGTTTCAATAATCCAGAATATCAGTCGCCTATAACTTAAAATCTTGGGACAAGTATAGAGTACATTCACTTTGTCTTCTTCTTCCTCTTCTATTTACTTAGTGGCAGTTGGCAAACATTAATAGGTGCAATGCTGCCATGAAAAATGCATTCACAGATGTCCTCAAAATTACTTGCCTTTCTCTGAGTGTGTGATTGTTTAGAGACTAAAATTGCTGGGTAAATTGCCAAGCAATTTTAGTCTCTAAATGACGCATTTAGCTTGATGTCACGCTTGATCTCTAAAATTTTCTAAAAGAATTTCAAATCACTGACGATCACAAGGCAATTATTGTGGATTTACATTTACCATGTAACTCGGATGCATGCTCTACTTATGTGTACTGTACATTTTATACACAGTTATTTCAGCATATGTCAGACAAAGCATATTCATATTATATCCTCAACAAATGCTTAGCTTTGCACAAATAATGTGGATGCTCAGTAAGATCCTCTGTTTCTGTAGCAGCCAACAGCATCAGCAGACTATTTCATGCTGCATGTATAATAAAAGGATTAATTTGTGCTGCTCAGACTCAGAGTGGGCAGTAACAGGACAGAGGGGTATAAATAGACACTACCTCACTCAACACTTTTATTTCATATACTGCATAGTTGTTGTTTCTATTTTAGAAGTGGCACAGTCATTTCTCCACAGTCATCATGCAATGACAACACAACTCTACTATGACGTGCAGAAAGTTTTTTGTGTGTGTGTATTTTCTGCTGTTGCTGTCACATTTTGATGAAACCAACATAGCAGCCTGGTTGCTGAAAATGCCACAATGCCAGGTGACCATGTTTGAAAGAAGACCCTGGGTTTGACCTGAAGGTCATGAAAGTTGCAGAGGACTCTGTCTCTGCTCCACACAAGCAGGAGAAAATCAATGAAGGTATCAATAAAGGTGAGAAAGCTGGGGGTTATGAGGTTGTTGTGTGACAGTAAGGATATGCAGCCTGTACAACTACTGTATCATAAATAAGCACTGCTGCTCAATGCCCCCAGCCCCAACCACTCTTTGGGAGAGACATGCCTCTAGTTTTTATTTTATTTGATTCATGTTTTTTTTGTTGTTGTTGTTGATAAATCTGACTTTGGGCCCTTTAAAAAAACACACACTTTCTTTTGTTTAACTATCTAAAGCATTTATGATGGAATCAGTTTTTATTATTCATATTTTTCATTTATATTTGATTAATCTCAGAATTGGAAAGACTAATTATTTAAAATCTCCTAATTAGTGGAACATTTTTACATTTTCATATATTTTGGGTCTGTACTGGGAACAGGGAACAATGTTAGAGCAAGATGTCATAATTGAATTTAAATGGTTTGAGTTTTCATTCCTGAAGTTCTGTCATGGATCAGCACTGACAAGCTACTTCCAAAATGTCTTTCTCTGCTGTAAATTGGCCTTTGTAAGTTTTCATTAAAGCCACAGTAATTGGTTTTTGAAAAGTAAGGCGCTAACACAACACTATATTATGCACATGTTAGGTTGATGCCATTTTTAAACAATTAGCAGATACAGAGCTACGACACCTTTTTGTGCACCTTTAAGAGCCAGAATGAGCGCACTCACAAAACCAGAACCACAAAGCGGACTAAATATTGTTGAATTTTTAATCAGGATTATTAGCTTCAGCTCACCAGGATTGGCATGTTCTTGAATTCATGTTCTAAATCAACACAGAAGCAGCAGTCCCTTTTGAAGTTGAAAAAAAAATTCTTCAGGAGCCATTGAACACATCAACCAAACTGACCTATATTCAGAAATCCCATCTTTCTTAATTTCATGCTGATAACAGAAACATCCAGTTTAACCGTCTTTTCCTGGGGCTGAACCCCCACCGAGTCCAAAGTGAGTGCATGAGTCAAACTGTGCTGCGAATAAATACTAAAGTATTGCTTTTACTTTACACTGTCTTTGTGTTTTTTATTTAAAATCTAATTTGGGGGGCATTTCTTACTAAAATAAATAAATAAAAAATTCTAACCATTAGTTTGTGTAAGGGAGGCCTGAGGCCTTGCAGCTCATTGTCTCTTTGTCCCTCAAAAATCAACAGGATTCACAGTACAGCAGGAAAAAGCCCATGTGAATTATTACACAAACATTAACAGGAAGAATGTGCTACTTGAGTTTATTCCAAGGTTGTTTGCATCCGTAAAAAACACACACAAATGAACCATTTCCCACCACAGCATCAATAGCAGGTAACATTTCCTGCCAGCTGGCGACAACGTAATGAGTAAACAAGTAGCAGAGCCCAGCATAATATTCTCTAACAAATAAAGTAAATAATTTAAATCCCTGACTGAATAAAGCAATATTGTGAAAAATAGAAACGTGCCAGTTTAACAAAGAACCCAATGTGTTACAGTGTACAGTACAAAATATTATGATAAGTAGAATTTACAGGACCCACATTTACATTTAATTTTCTGTGCTGTGCTGGAAATGAGCGGCAGAGTGAAGTCATTATGCAGAGCAATACTCTTTTTCTTTCATGAGTGGACAGAATGATGATGATGAATGATTCAAATGAATGATAATAAGTAGCCATAGCTGGCTGTGTGTGTGTGTGTGGAGTGGGTATTATCATTGGTTTAACAGCTCAGATATTATTCAACAAAAGTTAAAGTAATTAGATATAATGCATAAGTGCATGGTGCAGAACAATGTACATGACTGCTTCTTCAATGTCCTGATATGCAGAGTTGACATTTCTTTGTAGACAGCCAACTTGGCTTAAGTTCCATAAATAATAACTAATTTATTTATATCGCATTTGAGAGCTTTTTCTGCCAAAACATTTAAGCACACTTTGCTGAACCTTTTGAATTTAATGTATGTTGATGAAACCAGGGGTCTTTTCAGTCGTTCTCGGTCCCTTGGCCGAACATGACCCATTTAGGTCTGATATTCATGCCTTATCATTAATTATCTCCAACACACATACACACACACAAACACTGACGCACACACACACATCTTGTACACTTACCTACACATGTGCAAATAGAATTATGAATTATAAGAAACAGGAATAGAAAAGTAAATTCATTTTAATTATTATTGGCAAATTTTGACATTTATTATTTTTATAGTCTATCCACCACAATTATTCGCGTTTATTTACATTCTTTGTCGTATTAGATTGTTTTCCATTGTCTGAAAGAGAATGCTTTCTATGAGATATTTTCGCAGACCCCTGCAGTACCTCCGCGGACCCTATGGGGTCACAGACTCCTGGCTGAAAAACCGAAACAAATTCAACTGTTTTAAATAACAGTGTGTGTTAGCTGCAGTTGGTCCTGTAGCGCAGATCAAATGTATTCTGTTAAAGTTTTTCAAAGCTCTGTTTGACCCTGTAGTAAACACAGTGCTGATATTGTTCAAGGTCTGACTACCACACGCAGACATCCTTGTAAAAACTTGCAGTGCCGGATGAGGTGGTTCAGACTCCGTGCACGCGACAAGGGGTCAGTGCTGACTTTAATGGTGTCTGTTATAAATCCCCGCTGAGCCCTTGAAAGGGACGCAGCACTCTAGGAATGACAGCCAAAACCACACAGCATTTGTAATGTGGAATTTTGATCCCTTCTCCTCAGAGATTTAAAGGCTGTGGCAATTCTCAATCCACATATCCATGATATGAACAAAGAACAAAAACTGGCATTTTGGGACTTGCTGTCAATCAGTCCAGTAATAGCACAAAGTACTTTACAGAATAAATAAACAAATAAATAAATAAATAAATAAATAGGTTCATTTATTTGGGTTCATTTATCCAGGCTGAAATAAAAACACTTATCACTGTTTATCACAGATGTACATAAGTATTTATCATGCAATGACACATGGCAAGCACATCATCAGGGGCATGTTTAGCCGCCACCAGGAAGCTCTAAAAGTATTTAAATGTAATGTAAGCATAAATGGTGGTTTGCTTTATGCATAAGCAATGCTGGGTTTTGAATAAATGCAGTTGTTGGTTGGGTGAAAGTACATCAGAACAAAGCTTGGGTATTATTTGAATTTATTCAATTCTAAATTCTCATGCAATGTGATTAAAAAAATGTTAGTAAACAAACCTAAATCTTTACCCCTTTATGTTTTAACAGAACATGAACGTAACATTGCAAATATATTTGAAATAGTTGCTGTTGTAAGTCAAAAACATAGGATACCGACACACAAGTCAAAGTCCATCCATGCAGCAATGTGACCATATTGTGGTAACAATAGTGCACAACACTTTACAGCATGTTGCAAGCTGCATGCAATAATTCATACCCTTCATGGCCAAAGAGAACAGTGGCTCCCTTGCTGTACTTAGCTCTACTGGGGGCCCTTGACCTGGTTACCACACTCCCACTCTGAGACCACAACACATCAAATATTGTACATTGCTCCAAATCAGTGCTGTGCTGCCTAAAATGTCTGGCCAGATATGATGTGCAACCCGTCTTGCAGCTAATAAGCTTTTACTGCACTTTGCCTTTTCAGCACTTTCTCTATTTATGTGCAACTGGTTCGATTTTCATCCATCAGCACGAACGTCAATGATACTCGCTAAGGGCTGGCTTGTATAAAAACACAGGCACTGATATGTTTGATGCATGATGTAGTCAGACAGGTATTGGCAGATGATTAAATACCTTGTGGCAGGTAGCCTTTGTTTACACACAAAAAAATGACATCATTTCGGGTACCCAGCACTTTGGCTTTAATTGGAACTTGGAATTAAATTTCATTTCCGAATACTACTCCATACCCATCAGGCGGCAATCTGTGAACCCAGGAACTGTACTGAAATGCTGTGTGCCATTTTGAGCCTGGATGTGTCCCAGATTTAAAGAATTGCTGAGTGAATCAAATTTTTTTGTCTTTTTTCCCCTCAATCCCGTAGTGAAAGAATCCAACAGATAATCCATTGTTCTCCATTGTCTACACTGTGAATGAACAGGTTTTACCGCTGGTCTTGCTCAGAAAGTGCTGTCATCTCTATTCAATCTATCTCTGCATTTCACTCATAAGCTCCAGCGACACCATCTATTTGCAGAAAACTAATACTGTGGCTGTGATATTGTTCTTATTGCCATCTTATCTCCTGATGCAGCCGCCCAAACACATTTAGTATTTGGAGGCTCCTGCAAACACAGCCTCCAGATAACAAGGTGTGTAAATATATAGAGAGCCTCTGTCTGGCTGTGTCTTTCCCACTCGCTCACGTATTCACACACCATTTGTGAAAAGCTCTAGCTCACACAACCAGCATGCCCACACACAAAAACATGCTTGCTCTTGGACCTATGAGCGTGTGTTTTGTCTTCATTATCAACCTTTAAAAACAAAGTTTGGAAAAATCATGAGTTAAATAGACATGAGAGTATTTCAGAAAGATTATTTTGGATGAGTGGTCCTAACCAAACCCCACCATTTATTTCGACAATAAAAACCTACAGGACTTCCAGCAGATCAGAAACTAAACATGTTCATTTGGAACAGGAAATAGCCTCACTAACTTAGTTGTAGCAACACAACACAGAAAAGATTGACTACTGCTTCACAAGGACCTACACATGTGCATGCCCATATACACGCACACAGGGGTGCCGCCAAGAATTTTGGGCCCCATGACAAAAAAATCAATCATCCCTGCACAGAATGATTGTGGGGCCCCTCTCAGTCAGGGGCCCTTGGAACTTCCTAACTTTCCCCCCCATACGGCACCACTGCACGCACATGCTATGTGTGTCTAATAAGTGAAAATTAGTCTGAGGTGTTTAAGCATGTCAGGGGAAAGACACATTCAATGTTCACTCTTTCCCTGCAGCATTAATGCATATTCACACTCCTACGCAACTCGTCTCTCTTTCTGTCTGTCTCTATCTTTCTCACTTATGCAGACAAGTGCTGTCAATAAGCTGCTCTTCACAGGTACTTATTATGTACAGTATGTAAGTGCATCCATATATTCATAAACACTCAATTACACAACTGCACTCGAAGCCCGGCCTGTATGCAACAAATAAGCCTGCAAAGCACAAGCATATAAGAGAGAAGAAAGTAAGTGTAAATTGAAACAATAATTATTATAATATTTTATTGAAAAGCAATGTATTAATAGATATGCTGAGTTATTTGCAGAGGTTCTTGGCACATCAGGAATCAGTCAACTCTTATCTGATTGAGCCTGATTATCCACAATGTAAATCAATGTCGAATGAATGTAGAAAACATAGAAAATACATTTACAGACGAAAGGAGCCTGCCAGCAACAGCTGCATTTTCAATCACACTGAATGGGAAGCTGCACGAACGCAGATGGGGTTTTTGCTGACAACACACAGCGGAGTCTGTTCGACTGCCAAAAAAAGCTCACACTGAGCAGCAGTCGCCTATTTTCAAACTGCTTAGCCTCCTGCACTGAACCATCATCACCAGTAGACTCAGCACATACAACCTACGTCCACTTCACACACACACACATACACACACACACTAATCTAACTACATAGATACATACAGGAGAAATGCACACAAAAGCATTTCACTTATAAATCTACCCTGAAAAAAACACCACTAAGAAGAACATGTCTGAAATTAATGGTCATATTGATCATAAAAAAAACTATTATTAACTATAAAACAACTATAAATTATTAATATTAATAATAATAATGTATATGATGCCTCTGGACTTTTTGACATTACACCTTTTAACTTTTGTATGTATTTTATACATCTTTATATATGTGTGTGTGCAAATATGTCTTCTCTGTCACTGAGGAATTGTTGGATGTTGGGTCTCCTCCTTGTGTTGCTCCTTGTGTAGATGGGGAGAAGCTCCACCTGCCACAACAAAAACAAAACAGTGACTCTGCGAGTCTGTGTTGACTCTGTGATATGACATGTCAGACAGCTGTGCTCTGTTCTGTCCCAATACGTCAATAGACTGAGGAACTAGCAGGAATACTACTCACATAATAACAAGTCACAGACTAGACTGTGGAGAAATGACGTTATGTACCCTTTGTATGTTCACATATTTGTCATTCCACACATCCTCCCTTATTTTGATATTCACATTGTTTTTTGCTGCAGGTTGTCACTGGCACTCTCTCTCTCTCTAGTTCTCAGCAGAGGAGAAGTGCTGCAAAGCGATGGCGGGAAACACGGGAGGTCAGGGGATGGAGCAACCTTCAACAAAAAAACAATGTGAATATCAAAACGAATCAGGATGTAACAAAAAAAATGAAATGTGAACTAGCACAGTTTTTATCATAATCATCATCACCAACATCGGGTTTCTCATCTTCCTCAAACGCATTGTCCTCATTAGATGTGATAGGTTGGGAGATTTATTTTAAAACTAGAATATAACCACATACTAATATAACTATAAATGTACCGTTAAAGCTACTTTAATTATGTACTCAAACATTGAAATCAATAAACTTAAATATTTTAGAGCAGAAGTGGTTAATTATATAATTCTGTAGGATGTGATGCCAGAAAGGGTGAGCTGCCAACGACATGTTGTTAGAATTTGTTGTAATGGCCACAAGCCACCTGCTTTGGCAGCACAGTTGATCATTATCTGGCAGTAACAATAGTGGAAAATATAAATTTTATTTATATTTTCATTAGAATTTCATTTAAAGGTGGGTTTTTTTTTTTAATTTTATCTGTTAATATAGCTTAGAATTGCAACTTATGTCAGATTTACCAGTTAAACACTACTTATCCAAGGGTTAAGAAATGATATGAAGGAATGCTAGGGTAGAAAACATTGCGTTACAACCTGGTCCTTTTTTTTAACCAGTCTGTAAATGTATGCCTGGTGAAAACATTGAAGAGTAGGAAAGGAGAAGAGGATCAGCTCTCTATGCTCTGTGCGTTTTTAGGTATTGTTCTCATTCTGGCTGCAGCACACAGAATCACGATGCCTAAACTGGGTCAGAATCCAAGAAACTGATTTATGGGACAATATTCATTTAATATACATTGCACATGAATTATTGTGCATTGTAAACCACACAAGGCATATCTGATGATTTGGTGACAATTTGATGCCGCTAAACTAAAATAACAATAATTAATTAATTCTACACTGAACCCGAGAAATTTGATAAATCCTGTCCATTAAATAATCATTTTATCCAGAAATTGTCATGTAACAGGCTGAATGACATGGACTGACCTGCCGTAAAATAAAAAAGTATATATACTAATAAAGCTTTAAGAACTGTAATATACTCATAAGTAAAAGAAAATCTTAATAATATAGAAAAAGATGTCTTACCTGTATTGTTGTGTCTTTTTGGGCAACTCCAATGAGCAGCTGGTTCTCTAGGATTCAGTAGTTTAGCTTCTAACAAAGCAGTTTATTGCCACAAAATAAGTCGAAATCACATTACTGAGGGTTCAGCATATGTTGTTTTTTTTCTTTTTTCGAAAAAGGTCAAAGATATACTCTGATCTGCCAGATCAGAGTAAAAAAAAATCAACTGTTCTCCTGATGATATTATGCATTTTGTTGAGACTCCAGGTTCCTGGATGATCTCTGACTGGAGGTAACAGGTTTATGCACCTTTTGATTTATTATCACTCCGTCTCCACTCCAAGTGTCCCGTAAGGTTTTATATCACATTATAGTCATCTGCATCGGATCTATTTCCACCAGCACCTATTCCCTTCTCCATCCCTCTTTTCTTCCTCTGTCCTTCTTTACCTTCTTCTGCTCCAGCTCTGTTTTTCTATCCTCCTCTTATTTCCCCTCACTGTAAGCATCTTGCTCTCCTTGTCTGTAACACTAGAGCTGTATCTCATTATAACAGTGGGGCCATTTATAGTCTACTGGTTATTGGTTGAGAAGGGGGTGGGGAGAGAGAGAGAGAGAGAGAGAGGTAGGGGGGAGGTATTTTCATGTAAAGAACAAATATACAGTATACTAATACATGCACAATGACATAAAAAGAGACACATGTGCTCCATATTATTAATTGCATTTTATCACTGTAAGAGCACAAGAAACAACTGACATGTATTGCATGTAACTACAGGTTTGTGGCGCTTTTTTAAATATATCCTCTAGGAATCAAATGGCTTGGGGCAGAGGCAGTCAGCCTCTTTAATGATATTTGCTGACAGTAAAAATCATACTGCATGACGTAAGATTCTCCCTTCATCTAAAAATCAACATGTTATCCCTCATTGTGAGAATAAAGAGCACATAATAATGCCGTTGTTCTTTGTTAATTCAGCAATCAATAAAAAAGACTGAGAGAAAAATATATGTGTAGGCATGGGTATATGCAGAGATTGTATTAAAAATATAGAGAGAGTCAGAGGGATAGGAAGAAAGGGAGCCTGAAGGAAAAGAGATGACAGAAACATCATTTCTTCTTCAGCCATAAAGACTGCAAGTGTGGAAGTGAAATACAGAGTGAGAAAGACGGGGTGGGGGGGCCAAGAGCGAGAGATAGATGGGAGCAGGCGAGAAGAGAGAGGGAGTCTGTGAGTAAGAGAGGCAGGGGGGCGTGCAAACACACTCTGCACGTGATTCAGTCTGTTCACATGGCCTTTTACCATGCCTTTATTAATACTTAAACTGAGGCACTGCGCGCTGCAGCAACCCTCCGCTTTTATTCCAAATGGATTTGAAGTACAGACACTGAGCCGTCAGTAAAATAAAAATAATATTTTATTAAAAAAATAACAAAGAAGAAGACTAAATCACTGTTAATTTTCTAAGCACAGTGATGCACAGATAATGCATCAGAACATGTCCAGCTGTGTTGTTGTATGTGGGAAGCAAGATGAAGCTGTCATCTGCGCTCTAAGTCCCTATGTTATATAATGATGGATAGGCCTGTGTGGCTTTGCAGTTCTCTCCTACAGAGGCATGAATCAAACCCATGATGTGTCCTAATTATACCCACACACACACACACACACAGAAAGAGGGAGAGTGAGAGAGACCCTGGTGTGTGAGGTCAGCTGCGCTATCATGCACGCTGTATTTAATGTAGTATGTGTATTGTCGGTAATGTACAGTATTTACAAAGTTACAAAATGAGGAACATACTGTAATGATGATAGACTCAAGCCTAAATGTCACCTTTTATTTATTATTTATTATTTCATATATTATTTATTATTTCATCTAAAATGTGTATTATTTCATCTAAGAATGTGTAATGTTCTTTCATATCATTTAATGAAATAAAAGATGTTGTGTGTTCTGTCATGCCATAACACTGCCACCGCTGTTGTAAAGACATCACTCCCAGAATTATTATTTATTTGGTTATGCTCACGTTAACAGCGTCTTCAATTGCATGTTATGAATTGAAATGCAAACGGTTTGGCCTTTAATGTATAGGGCGCGTATGGTTGGACGTGGTGTAGTATATCAGTAAACAACATCTGTCTGTCAAACGCTTCTGTGTCATTAACAGGAAGCGGTGGCGTTGCTGATAGTACCAGTACTACACACACACACACACACACACACACACACACACACACACACACGCAGCATCAAACAAACGCCTACACAGCCAGGCGAGCCCCCCTAACGTACGAACACGCACTAACACTCACACACACACACACACACACACAGAGAGAGAGAGAGACATGCACAAACACACATTCAGCATCCTCCCCTCGCCCATGCGGAAAGAAGCAAGAGTATGAAGGCGATCTCAGCAATCAAATGCATCACACCTCTAACACGAACCGCAAAAAAATTTGTTCCAGCGTCGCGTTTCACATCCGACAGACCCGGATACCGCAGCTTCAACGTGATAATGGAGAAAAACGAAAGCTGTCAAAGACGTGTCCCGTCTACAACACATGCGCCAAAGCCCAATCCGAGCAGCACATGACGAATACACTGACATGTGAGGGCAGAACAACAACCGTAAAAGGCGCAGGAATAGCGACCTCGTCATAGATCATCACAGGGGCCATGGTGGTTGTAAGGCACGAGGACCTGCAATGTCAAACATACGCGTGCCCCGAATGAGCCACGCTCCGCAGCTTGTAGCGTTTCAGCACCGCGGACAGCTCCCCGGTTGCTCTAATTTCCGCATCCGCGGCTTGCCACTCCGTTTCTGGTGACAACGCCAACACCAACCGTGCACGCGCCATGCTGTTAATTCACCCTGACCCAAACATCTGTTTTCCATCATGTGTAGTGTAGTGGTGTAGTGTAGTGCCCAGAGTAGTTCACCCAGCCCCCTTTAACCGAAGCACCGACACTGCTGCTCCTACCTCGCCATCCCCATTCCAGAGCCTCCGACTCCTATCCCTCCCCCGGCAGCGGTGCCGTTGACAGGCTTCATGATCTGTCCTGCTGTCGGTCCTGTTGCGGGTTGCATCGCCGACCCCATCATCGCAGCGGCTGCCGGATCGCCGGGCTGCCCGCCGCCCTCCATGCTCGCTTCGTTCCCCATCTCGGTCTCGGCTCGGGAGACGGGACGGAGGTGGAGAAAGCTACTAGCTCAAATCGGTGGCGTTGCTTCTATGTCGCTACGTGTACTTTTTTTTTAACGTAATCGAAAAGTATAAATGGGGAAAATGGGAGAAAAGCCCCGGGAGAGCGAGCTCAACGGTGCTCCTCCATCGCCGCCATCATCATCATCCTCCTCCTCCTCACCCTCCTCAGCTTCAGCACCAGTACGCTCCCTCCTCCTGACGTGATGACGGGGGCGCGGCGCGCGGCCACGGCGACGCTGCGGGGAAATAAAAGCGCGAGGGGCGAGAGAGAGCGACACCAGATTAGATTAGATCCAAGTTAAATGAGTCCCGTGGGGGGAATCGTGTCTCGGCAGCAGCAAGATTAGGATCCACCAAGCAATGCAGTGATGAATGAAGAGGAGTGAAGAGGAGAGGAGTGTTAGGCATCACTCCGGTCTGCAGTGAGGAGAGCTGACTCAACTAAAGACTACTAACTTACGTTTACATTTATATTCGGGGGGGGGGTCGGTATCCTCTTTAATCGCCGAAGGGGGGGGGGGGGTTACAGTGCGCGCGCGCGTTTACGGGACGTTCGTCGCGCCTCAGGAAGCTTGGTCACAGGGAGTGACATGGACGCGCACAGTCGTCAGGAACGACTGCATCACGTGGCCCACAACACACAAACACCTGCTGGATATGAGTGTCTATTCAGAATTAGTTTGTAGTTTATGAAAAGGCTGAATACACAAGGTTTGTTTATTTGTTGAATCTGATCATTTGTGTGTTTGGCTGTAGAGTAAAACCTGCGTATGCAAAATTAATGGGAGCTCGGGTGCATAAATAAAGTCAATAGATTATCTAAGCACATTTTACATTTGAAAATGATAACATTGATGAGACAACTTAGCAAATGGTGATTTATTAAATAAAACAATTACTTGATCCAGTCGTGAACAAGCAGGAGAGTGTGAAACATAAACCCAAAGTCACGCATAATAAACAGAAGAGAGCAGGGCTGGGCAGACGACCAGATAAGGAACAAAAGGAGACACAGAGACTATAAAAACAAGATAACAAGACACAGGTGAAGGCAGAAAACTAGACAAAGACCAGAGTTAAAGACAAGATAGAGAAGGGAATGAATTACCAAAAATAAAACAGCAAACAGAACGAGACACACGGGGGCATTGAAGTAAGTAAGACAGAAAGCAATTCAAATTCTCAGATCAAGAAAAATTCAAAATCAACACAGAGTTCAGAGTGTTGGGGAAGATCATGAAAAACAAAATGGCAAAACCACAGAATAAAGACCAACATCTGTCTTTTCTGCAGTACCACACTCTAATGGCAGGAGTCCCGCTCCTCTCGTTTCAATCTGCCATCAGGAAGTGGCTGATGAATAGTGGAATCCAGCATCCACTTTCCTGGTCCGGCAGAGACTTGTGGCAGTTCAGGAAACCTGCAACACTGGAATCGAACACTTTGACAGACTGACTCGTTGACGCCACTGTGGGGGCAAATACTTAAGGAGATTAAAATGAGTAAAGTGCCAGCACTCCACTTCACTCGGAGCAACGGGCCAAGGCAGGGAAACCCTAACGGTCAGCAGCAAATGACTGATTGAATGACTGATAGGTCATTACTGATCTGGCACGGACCTCAATCAGCACTTTCGCTGTCTAATTCCTCAGCAGCAAACAGAGATTATAGTAGTGTCCACACTATTTCCACATTATCTTCTGAGATGTATTCAATTTTTTCAACTTTTCTCCAAAACATTAAAAATAAGAGGTACTTATGAACGCATTGTTTTCTCTCACTAATCCCATCACTACTTTGGCCCATTTTGACATTTGATTACATTATCACTACCTTCTTCCTGAAGCAGCCGCTGTCATTTGCTTTCATACATTCACTTGTCAGATCTAAATTGTGTTACGTGATCAATAATTGGTATACAATGACACATGCAAATGAGCTATCTATGCTTGTATAATCTACTATGTCATTTACATTTTTATAATGTGCAGCATGTTACAGCATGTACACAAATGACTACACAATGATCTATATGATATCTTCAGTCAATAGAAAAAAATAAGTTTCCGTTTTAGTTTCACGTCTGTTCTCATTTTGTTCATCTTTCTCATCCTTTAATCGATTTCTCTCCTTCCGCCAAAGAAGAATTCAGATGATCAAGTCTCCTTTTGTGGAAAATTAATGGACAAATTAAGATAATAATAAAATGTGACAGAAATACAGTAGCTCATTTTTTCAGACAGAAATTATTAGAAATTAAGTTGTCATTGTGTGACATTTTAGTTGGTTCTCCTGCAAGGTCTCTTCACTGTATGTCCTGGAAATGGCTGAGAAGAAAAATGTCTCTTTGTCACTGCTTTTAATGTTAGCCTCTAACAAGGTTAGGTCAAATTTATTAACTAATGTGGTTGTTATTTTCGCAGTGGCCACAAAAGAAAGCTGCAGTGCAACAGACAAAGATATATGATCGACTGTGAATGTAAAAATAAAAATACTTCTCTGTTAATTATGAGAGAAAGAATCAAGAGCCTCTTCTGGCTAATCTGAAAAAAGCATTATAATAAAATAAATCATTTATTTTAACTTAAGCTAAAATTATTTTGAATCCAAATTGGGTTGGTGCCTGGTACTTGGAAGACTGAGTGCAACACAAGAGACCAGTTGTCATGGTTATCCTTTATTTTTCCTTAAACTATGAATGCGTCACAGAAGAGTCACACCACCTTTTTTTTTTTTTTGCGTCTGAATGCAGAGTTAATTAGTGTAATGTGCGTGACTGGAAAGATTTGGTCTTTGTCAGCATTCTGTTTGGGCCGTGTCCCAGCCGTATCCTGCAGCAGAGCAGACTGTGTCAAGTCGATGATTATTATTGTTGGGTGAGTTGATTGCAAGCTGAGAATTGAATGAATAAAATTGAACTGAATTGATGCCATTGCATAAGTATATGTAACTATGAAAACTAAGAATGCCAGATATTTAGAAATTATTTGCCTTTTTTGCTTGCATGTTTCAGCTTTTTTAATTTATGGTAGAGATTTATGGTTCTACATACAAGATATTTTGTGCACAGTGTGAAAGAATATTAATGTAATTAGTGTATGTGATCGCCGCTGAAGTCACAAAGACAACATGTGACACCAACAGACTGCACGGTATTTCTGCACTGTATTTTCTGTATTTATTTTTAAATACACCCAAATCTTGAACTTTGACTTGCTTTTAAGTCCTATTGTCTATATGAAGTATAGATTTTGATTTTGATTTTGAGTACTGTGCAATATAGAACATGGTTATGTGTGCATGAGAGATTGTTGTCATTTGCTGTCTTTTTTAAGTGCTATTTACAAAATTGTATATATTTTTTAGCTACTGTATTTTGCACAAAGGATGGAACTTAAATTTTTTGTTGTACATTGTTACAATGACGATAAAGCTATTCTATTCTATTCTATTCTATTCTATTCTATTCTATTCTATTCTAGTCTAGTCTAGTCTAGTCTACAAGGAGAAACTTTAACAGAAAGAAATATGCCCAGATATACAATATTTGTCACCATATAAATTTTCAATGAGTAACATTTAGCAAACTCTCTTCTGCAGTGCTTTTTTTCTGCTAAGCTGTTTCTGTTTTTATGCTCCTGTCCCATTACACGCCAGGCTAACTCAGGGGGGGGGATACTTAGAAGAGCAGATGGCGGCCAGTGAAAGAATGAAGCCTTCCAGTGAACTAAGAGAGGAACAGAAATGTAAAAGCAGTGGAGCAATGCAAAAGAAAGAAACTAAGAAACGAGAGAGAGAGAGTCTTGTACTGACTGATGGCATAGCAGTAGTCAGAATAGCATCATCCACCAGCAGGTTTGCCTTGTTGGACATTATCTATTACCTATATTATCCCACTTTAAAAACCAAATCTCAGAGAAAAGTTGAAGTTTTCCTTTACAGAGAAAACGAATTTACTAAAGGTTTGTCTGTCGTTTGTATTAAATTTGACATAAGGCCTCTCAACAAGACTCTGCTTTTACGTAAAGCAGCATATGGCAGAGGTGACAAGTGAGCAGCCGAGGTGACATGTGATTTCCTCACTACGTCACTATACACAAACACACACACACACACACACACACACAAAAACACATAAAAAGAAGGGGATGGCGAGCCGAGACCTTGAAACAATGTTCGACAATACTGGTAATGAAATACTGCACACGTTGTGAGTCCAGCGTAGAGTGTAACTTTTCTCACAACAAACATTCTGTGTTGTTATTGCAGACTGACACACGAATGCAATTCAACTTTATTTACCTGTATTGCTTTGAAGTGGACAAAATGTCCACTGTGAAAAGCATCTCCCACTCCTTTGACAATCTCATTAAACAATCTAATCTGAATCTGCAGCATGAATATGATGCAATGTGGTAATGATGGACCTCAAGGTTGCTATGAGAAACAAATTCTGAGTTCATAAATCACTGTCTTATCATTTACATCCACTCGACACTACAACACTAACAACAACCTATGTTGCAGAAAATAGTTTGATTCTGCGATTTTGATTCTGCGATGACTGTGCAGCCACTTTTTAGGTTTAGAACCTGATGTAAAATAAGAATGAGCTGGTGCGTGTTGTAATAAATGGAGAGCGGCTCCATCTAGTGTACATTTGAAGTCAACACAAAGTGAGGCTGTGTCTGATTGGTGTTGTCTCACTGCTGCTGATTGCATTAAGCATCTTTGAGCTGACTGTTGATATTAACCATTTACAGGTGACCATGGCGAGCCATCCTTTTGCTTGTGTTCATCCCAAATGATGTGAATACAGCAGATAGATAGATAGATAGATAGATAGATAGATAGATAGATAGATAGATAGATAGATAGATAGATAGATGACCGTTCCAAACAAGTGGTCATCTCAGCCTTATTTCTTTATAGCCCAATATAAGAATTGCATAAAGTGTTACAAAAGCAAAGCACTGTGCACAACTGGTCTGTAGAGGGCACTAAATGAATGAGAAACAGACACGCTACAATGCAGTTTATTAAGGTAAGGAGACATGCGCTGCTTCAGTCCAAGTGGGCAGCACTCCACCATGTGATCCTATTTTAAACATTTGAATTGAAGCGTATTGAAAACATGTTTGGAAGCATTTACAGTTGATGACACTCACAAACATCTGAGTGAGTGTTTTAGTCGGTTTGTATGGCAGCCTACTGTTGCATTCCTATGACCCCTAGCTTCAGTTGAAATTGAAGAAACATACTAGCGGCCTGCACGAAGACCATCAGCTAGAAATTATATCATGTGAATGCATAGCCCAATTAGTGAGTCTAAATAAGACTTTGTAAGAGAAACAGAAATCCATCATCCAACATCCATCCATCCATGATTTACCATTTATCCCTAGAGGGGAGGTTTCACTGTGCAGACTTTTAGATGATAAAAGCAGATATGAAATATCTATGATTTTGATTCTACTCTGACTGAATTGTGAGTCCAGGCTACTCATTCGACTGCCTTGAATCCAAGGGTATGGTTTTTAATTACAGTTTAGATCCAGCAATGTGTTCACGCACAGGAACCCATTCACACACACACATGCACAAGGACACTGTGGACGATGATAATATATTGTAATGGTCTGCTGCAGTTTGGGATGAGTGGCTTTTGCCTGATAGACCTCTGGTCGTGTTGTGTCAAACCAAATGTCACTGACTTATTGTAGTACAGTGTAAATAATTCATCCTGCAGGTTTATAGCACAGATTATATAAGAAATTCCTTAAATAATAGTTAAAATACAAATTAATGCAAAAACTCATTAGCCTCTTGTAAACGTTTAAAAACAAAGATGTAAAACTGGTGGTGTTTTAAAGTCATAATAATAATAATAATAATAATAATAATAATAATAATAATAATAATAATAATAATAGTGATAATGATAATAATGACGATGATGATGATGATGGTATTAATAATAACATAAGAGTGATGTAAGTTTTAAAAATGAATAAAGATAAATCCAAATGGAACTTTATGTGTTTACTAGTGCCTTTGCGAACACTTGGGATGTTCGTGCACTTCCGGAACTTTCGTAATGGTCTTTTTTTTTCAGGGCGCGTTCAAGGACCAACAGGACGGATCCTCCTCTTTTAGCAAGAAACTGATGAATGTGTGGAAGCTGCCGGTCCTGCCCCGCACCTTACTACCACTTGGCAAATAAAAGCTCAGTACTTGGAGGGACTTGCCGCAGGAACGAGGACGGAAGGTGAGAGCCGAGAGCCGACTGTTGTGTCCTCTCGCAAGTATTTTCTTCCCCCTTTCTTTTTAAACCCTCTTTTCTTGTTTGCATCTTTTTTTGGGTGTGCGCGTGCAGCGCGACAGTTCGGCTCCAGACAATAGAGGCGCAGGCTGCGCTTCTGCACCGCTTCCTCCCGTCTGCAGTGCTGCTGCAGCCTGCTTCCAGGCAAGCTGCTTTCACTCCTTTTTTTTATTGTTTCCTTTAGTTTCCATCCACGACAAGCCGGGTCGTGACCATGGCGAGTTGACACATCTGCGGGTTATATAGCGCCGCAGACATAAAGGAACACCGCGTTATTAGCAGCGGCGTTACCTAACAGCCATTGTATCCAGCTAATAAAGCTACAGGGGCAAATTAAAATAAATACTACATAAGTGTCTTATTTTAAAAGTTAATGCAAATGGAGGCTTAAACGTAAAGTTACATACTTTGCATCTCTTAAGTAAAGTAAACAAGTATAGTTGTTTTCATTTTAGTGAAGAATAATTTAGGAAAGTCAAGGAGGGGTGGAGCCTATAGGTTGGAAGCAGAAGAGGTGAAAGGTTAACTAGAACACTGTGAGTTTATGGATCACTTCACATTGTTGCCTCATTACCCAATGAAGGTGATAGTGGCCATCACTTAGATTTGGGGCATCAGTGTAAAGTAATAAAGGATTTAAAAACTTAGTAGAGTTTCCCTTTGATCATTAGCTTTAAGGGGGAAAATAGCATCTTCCAGTAACAATTGACATCACAGTTGTCTGCTGTTTAAGTGGTTGGCTCGTCAAAAATAGATGAAATAATACATGACATCATCAAAAGTGTTCAGTATCATGTCACTTTGAGCCACTTTTAGCTCAGCAGTTTATCAGATATCACACAGGTGACTCAAGAATTTTTTAAAAAATGGCATCGATTTGTTTCACAAGATCAGAAAACAATTAGTTACAACAACCCAACTTTGCTTTTCAAATCAGTTTTCATTAATGGTCCGACAAACATGAACAAATTAATTTAACCTTACACCTCCCTGTTATGATCTCGCAAGGCGTTTCTGCCTCTGCTATCATTCAAATGCACTTCAGTGATTTCCTCAATTTCCCAGAATGCCTTTGACAGGCACTAGAGAAGTTGCATAAGCTCGACGATGACAGTAAGAGTTGTTAGGAGCTGTAGCACAAGATGTTCCAGCTGAGAGTTGTGCCCCTTAATCAATACCCAGTGTGTTTTGCAGCTGCAGTGCTTCCTGGCCAGTTGAAGTCACTGTGGGTATTACGTGTTGTATTATGGATTTACATCAGTATGACTGTTTAATAATATATGTGTGGGTAAAATGACACTTTTGACACGGATCTTTGCTGATTATGTGAGATCTGCAGGAAATAATCACACTTTTTTTTCCTCCTGCTGCTGATGCTGCAGAACAAATCACACGATATCTGTCATCCTTGGCTCTTAATGTATGAGAATAACAAATTGATCTGTTGCTGAGTAAGCACTTTCAAGACATTCTTTGACGTACCACATCATTGGGTGAGGTTATCATATATATTGTTTTAATTTTCTTGTTTCTTTTTCTTTGTTGGGGGGAGTGAAGCGTAAACCGTTCTTTCTTTCTTTGATTCAGAGACTTTGGTCTATTAATCTGACCTTGGATCAGGTTTCGACCAATTCACTTTGACCAGACGCAACATGAGCTGATGAAACCCTCATGCTTTTTTGCTTTTCTTTGTGCTTCATTCCTTCTCTCAAACAACAGTGTGGCATAAAGTTCAGGGTTGTACAGACTTGTTGTTTGAGTTTGTGTCATCTTACAGGAACGTCAGTGTGAAAATCGTCAACCTTTATAAACCCTAAACCTGTTGGTGTGTTGAAAGGGAAAATATGTGCATGTATGTAAAATGATTTGTGGTCTGTTCTTGGCATTCATCTTGTAGATGTTTTGCAATTAGCCAAGGTTAGTTAACAGTAGTCAAGGTTAGTTAGTAAGTTTGGGTTTAATGTTGTTCAACCCTGATTTTTAGTTTAATTTTCCAACGGCGATCAGGAGATACTTCTGTGGCACTTTTTCATCCATCACTTCCATCACTTCCATCACTTCCATCAGTCTTTGAGTCTGTTCCTGCTAATGAGCTCAGTGGGTGGCAGAGTACAGCAACAGAACAGTGCAGTCGTGATAGAGGGAGAGGGAGGGTGGCTACTGATGACCTATTTCACATTTATGCCCATTAATGACACTTCAACATCAGATAACATCTCATCGGTTGGTGAATGAGAGGGGAGGATCTGAATGGGCACAGCATGAGAACACATGCAAAGATCAAGTATTTCACACTTCTCTGCCGTCACCAATACATTTCTGATTTGATACATTTATATTTAGATTCTTAAAAGAAGCTTTTCCCAGAAAGGGCATTTGATCATGATTAGAAACCAAACAACATACGCAAAGTACGTGAAAAGTCCTCCAAATATGGAGCAGTGAGCAGGATGAGGAAGAGGAAAACAAGTGAGGACAAATATGAGGACAAAAATGGGAAGTTAGAGTGAAGACACATACTATTGCTTGCCCTTGAGAAGACAACAGCTGCAGGTGAGGGACGGAAGCAGCAGTGGGGAGAGTGATGGATGCTGGACAGAACGGTCTCATAGAACTCCGCTGCTTAGAATCAGGAATAACTGAAACATCCCAGCAGTGAGGTCAGATTAAAGTACAGATTTAGTAACATTTTAACCCCCCACTCCACCTCCATATGGCCAGAAAGTTAAAATCACCAAAACAGAAAGGAAGGGCCGAAAAGGGAAAGGTAGAGTGATGGAAACTCTGACCCCTGACTTGTTTGTAATGTTTTACTAATGTAATTCTTTAATATAGAGGTAGAATAGAAAACCAAAACTTTACTGCAGAGTGAAATCCACTCTTTAAATGCAAATGAAACTGACTTCATAAAGAGGATTTGTTTCTGGGCTGCTGAATTACATTACATTATTTTATACTGTTTGAGATTGCTGTCTGGTTACTTGGAGTATATTCTGGCCACTTGTATGATTGGTTACTGCGGATGGGGTGTGTGTGGATTCAGTTTCAACCACTTTATCATGTTTAATAGCTTTTTCTCGGAATCCACGCATGAACAGAGTTCATTTATGGTAAATGACTGAGTGTGCTGTTGCCTTTTTCACCTTGGTGCTTTTTCTCTTCGGAAAACTGAAACAACAAGATGATGTTGTAGAAAATTCCTGATACTTCTATTATGCTGCCTTCAAGGGCTCATCCTGCAGGGAATATCTTAAACTATATATTTATATATAATTGAATCATTCCGAGAGATTTTCTCTCTATGACGAGATTTTTATTGGTGAGCCCAAGGTTTTTTCGAATTTGTTTTTCCGAGATGTTTCCTTGGGCCCTCATGTCAAAAACCTACTGAATAAATCTTAACCACACCACAAAGCTACTTGATTAATACGGTGAACAAAATCGATCATATAGCTCAAGGGAGAAACTAACTTCTTCTGTGAATGATCATTCATTTTCTATTGTAGCTGACTTTGGGCTCGATGCAGTGTACACCCTGGACATGTTGCCAGCCTTTAACAGGGCCAACATCCAGAAACAAACAACCATTTGCCATCAACCATTTGAAATTTTCTATGTGTTTTTATGTATTTATCTCTGTTTACTTTAATATGATACTGGCCAGGCTTTTATAACCATGTGCTCCAGAGCTCATCTTTCCAGGGCCACCACAATCTTTCAAACCCAAACTCTAACTTGTCATATAACTTATCATGTATGACAAAATATCATTAAACTTTTGGGGCAATAACGAGCAAATTTTCTTCTAGGAGGGAAAATTCTTCGGATTGACTAATTGATAAGTAGAGCAGTTGTTTCTGCAGTAGTTTGAATTTTTTTCAGGATCCGTGGGGCCTGTCTAATATAGAACGACAGTAGCATGTGTCTCCCGCACACAGTGACCCTCAATACGCCCTTGATAAGTTCTTTCCTCGGACATGGTTATTTCTCTGTTTTTGCACACGTCTGTGTCAGGGTGTGTTTGCCTGTGCAGATCCTGACATGACTCATTTGTTGACGAGCATCCAGTCGGTATACTTCATGCCCATCTGCCATCTTGTTTATTTTCTCTGTGCCCAACATAATTGACAGCTGCTTGTGTGTGTGTCTAAAAGTTGTTGTGAACTTGTTGGAACTTGACCAGTGATGTCTGTTCAAAATTAGTGTTCTCTTTTAATTAACAGCATGGTTAAGTACAAATTCCAGCCATCGGTCTGCGTTCTGCAGATCCGCCATAGAAAAACACAAAAACACAAACATTGTATTGTTGTCCAAGTTAGAACATAGTAGTTATTTAATTCTGGAGACATGGAACATGTTACCAGTAATGAGTGAGGTAGTAGTTTCAGAAATTCCTGTATTGTCTAATCAACAGAGAGAAGCACCAAAATTCTAAGAACCAGAAATCAGAGACTCAAATAAAGGTCTGCACTAATTTTTTTTGTACCTGTATCTTAGATTAATGACGCAATCCAAGCCTTCAACTTCATCTTATGTTTTTTAAGAACAATCTGCTTGTGGTTACATTTTTCATATGTCTGATAAACCTTAGAGAGTAGATGAATGTTGGTAGAAGAGACATTTGCTTACAGCTGAGATTTGGATATCTTTATAATAGTCAATGATTATGGTGGCTTGCCAACGTAAAATTTAATGAATCTCTCTGTGGACCTGGACAGAGAAAGGAAATTAGTTCCTGTAGCGAAGGTGATGGCAGCTTGTGCCCATGACTCAGAATTAAGCATGTAATTGATCACTACTAATGTTCAAGTTCACATTTGTGTTGATTATTTTTGAATTGTTATTATTGCGACAGATTTGCACCACCGAATGAACGTTTGACTGAACTTTGTCATTACTTATGTTTTAGCTCATTGTAACTCCAGTTTCAGTTCAAGTCTCTGGTTGGACTTCTCTTCATAATGAAGCTGTCAAACAGCGGTTCTACACAGTTTTGTATAGGGAGCCAGCAGAAAACCCTTCCCCGCCAATGTCCCCATGTGAACCCTTAACAAACCCAGTGAACCCAGTAAAGCCTCAGTGATTGGTTAGAGATGCGCCAGCAGTCTCCAATGGGAGAATAGTTTGAAGCAGTGATTCCTTAACCCTCCCCCACTGCTTTCTGACCCCTCCTCATTCTTGTAGTATTGGTTGCATGCAGTACATAGGTGCTAATCATTTTCGCCTGCTGTTGTGCAGAAGGGACACAGTGTTTTAACTTCAGTTGCTGATCATGTATCAAGTAGCCGTTTTTATGATCTGAATTGTGTTTGGATGCTGTGAACCAAGTCCTAATGAGCGCGGTTTCGATTTCCCCCTCATGGTGAGGTTTTATCTGTTACAAAATGCCAGGCCCCTGTGCCAGTCAGCATGTTTCATTCATCCAGGACACCAGTTGTGAGTGTGTGTTCGTTTGTTTGTTTGTGCAAATGCTGTTTAAACTTATCACATTGTGAGTGTGTTCTCTGTTATAATACTGAAGCATATTTACAAATTTACAAAACACGTTGTGGCAGAGTTATGTTTTGTTATTTTTACTCTGTTTTTTTTTTTGGGGTTTTTTTGATTCTTCAATTTGTTATTATATAACTTGGATGAGAGGTGAAATGTCTTCTCCAAACTGGGCCAGTCTGGAAAAGAAGTGTGTGTGTGTGTGTGTGTGTGTGTGTGTATAATGCCCTTCCATCTTGGCATACCTTATAATTTTATTACTTTCTAAAAAGCTGAAAAGTAGCATTATTAGACATCTTATGTAACGTGGCTTATGCAAGCAGCTGTTTACACATTGCCCTTTTAGTTTTATTTCTCTCTCTCTCTCTTTCTTACTCTCGCTCTCTCTTGCTTTCATTCTCTCTCTGTACTAGAGGCTTTCAAGGGGTAATTACATGCTTCTTTGGGTGCACATATATATGTGAAGAAGAAAGTCTTTTATGTGTGTCCTCACTATGTAGCAATCAAGTGTTCAAATGCACCTGTGTCATTTGTCTTTAACACCGACTGTCATGATGCAAAGAAAGAACAGGTGCAAGAAACAGTATATGAGCCCTTTAAAATCAAATTTACCGTCACCTGGTTTTCTGTATTAATTGATGATATTGATCTGCATTCTGGTCAAAAGCACAGGAAACCACAATGTACTAAAGTTGTCATAAGACATTTGTTTCTTTGGGAACGTGCCTGTTAAATGTTAGTCAAAGTGCTGTTGGAAAAAAAGAAGTGAGCCATTAGATTCCAAGCAACACATTTATTTTCAATGACATAATTATTATTAATTTTGTTTTGAGAACATAGTGGTTCCTCTGCTTCATCTTTTATCTTTGTCTCACTATCTCACTTTTATTGTGTAGTTAGAGCTTTGTGTCACCCAAAAAATGAAAAAAACAAAAGAATTGGTGTGGATTGTATGTTCTGCAAGGTCTTTCATCCAATATCAGGTTACAATGGAATGATCCACTTGTCTGAATTGCTGTGTAGGAATAATGATTTTGTGGTAGATATGGTTTGTTACTATGGTAACAGTGTGTAACTAAACAGGTCATATGGCTATTTTAATTGATCTATTGAGAGAATGGGATACTGCTGACACAGGCCCTGCTCAATCAAACACAAATTGCTCATCAAGTGCAAATCTTTTCTCCGATCTGTGTTTTTTAACTTGTTGAACTGTGCACTTGAGTCCTTCGCCAGTCTTTTGTGCCAGGATCCATCGTGTAGTGCCTCTGCACTGCCTCAAAGCTCAGTGTGGCCAGGACCTGTTTTAAAATTACACAAAATGTTGGAGAGAGCAAACACACCTTTTACAGAAATGCAATATGTGGTTAACAGTCTATTTACGTTGCAGTGAGCAAATTGTGGACTGAGTTTGGTGTCCGATGCTTTCAGACATGCGCTGAAGTCTGGAAATTTTACAGAACTTGTCCAGGGGAGCTGTGTATTGTGTATTGGGTAATTGTGTTTTCCTGCTGCTTTGAGAGTCATTTGTAGAGGAGGCAAAATAACTTTTGGAAAGGCTGCTTTCAACAGACCTTGGTATTTTATGGCGTTTTGGTGCTGTTGTAAACAATGTGGTCATACACACATACCTGTTTTGGGAAACCGGTTACAGCAAATGACCTGAGTTCACCCCTATGCTTGATTATTGTTTCTCAGCTGAGCAACATGTCCTTGATGTCCAGTTCGATTTGATTTAAGGGGCTTATAAAACCGCCCTGTTGTACCTATAAATCAAGTTGGCCCGAGCTACCTGTTGTGTAATCTCCAGTGTAACATTATGCAAGGTGAGCTGGCACACGATGTAAGCCTAACTGTGATAGAACCGTTTGTCTAAGTCCTAATAAATAAGGTCCTATCTATCTATCTATCTATCTATCTATCTATCTATCTATCTATCTATCTATCTATCTATCTATCTATCTATCTATCTATCTATCTATCTATCTATCTAGCTAAAGTATCTATATGTAAATAAAGATGACGAATCTTGTTGTTTACATAATTACAGCAGAAAAAACAGAAAAGGAACAAAACTTTGCATTTACTAACATCGGTAACAAGCCTGTGAGTGTGTGGAACTTTGATGCTCTGGAGAGATGGCGCTTTAAAAGCATCTCAAAGTCCTGAGAGCTCTTCACCTCTCGTCGTGTCTCTTGCTGGTACATTTCCCTCTGGTTTTCATCTCTATGTCATGATTTTGGCTATCTCACTCACATGTGGATGCTGAAATGCGTCTGTTCTTTCAAGTCAATTCAGAATCCTGGAGATTAATTTTATTTCCAATACAGCAAAGATAAAGGAGCCCGATGTATTTTCTTACCTCTATATTAGAATTTTTGTTAAAATTAACTCTTTAAATCTCTAAAAGCTGCTCGGTGACTTTATCAATACAGGCTATTTGAGGAGTACATTAAACGGCATCATTTGTACTTGATCAAAGAGTAAAAACTTAAAAAGAGAAAAACTTTTTCTTATCAGTGGATCAACAGAGGATTCAGATGTGAACTCAGTGTGAGTTATTATTCCTTCACAGATCTTTTAAAAGAGAAATTTTAAGAAGAAAGAGAAATAGAATTATGACTACAGCACAAAGACAGGACAATTTCTTGAAAAAACGTGTTTAAGCTGAATATTAATTAGATGTGCATATCAGCCTGTGCATATGCAGTCTTTTCTTAACTTATACTCACCTGTACTCGTGACTTTAGGTGTGTGCAATGCGGCCATGCTGAGGTAACAGGAGCCCATAGGTCAGGATGTCTGATGACGAAGAGGGACGGCTGAATGGTAAGAAGAAGGAAGTGGTGATCGGTTACATCAATGATTGGGACAACAATTGGGATGAAGAGGATGAGGCGATACCTGGTGAGTCACCAATTCCAAATGTACTAAACATAACTATGTCTATAAAGATGTAGACAGGGTAATTCATATTTATCAGTTAACTTAATGCATAGCGGCCTATGATGCAGAGATGTAGGCTACGTGTGGGCAACACCATCTGTTGTAGAATCTGTGGTCTTCTCGTCATTGAAGATGGTTATGACTCAAGCTGTATGCTGCACGTTTGGGGCCAATCAGACACCTAAACTTTGTTAGAAACTGTGAATCTGTGACATTGGCTTATTGGCTTATGTGTTGATCAGTTGAGGGAAGTAATTCAGACAGCCTTAATCACAACATTTTATGGCCCCTGGAGAACATGATTAAAAACTCCCCAGATTTTGGTTATAGTTTTATTTTTGGTTGTTTACTTGCAGAATTATTTGGCTTCTAATTTTATCAGTATCTCATTTTCCAGGCTTTTAAACTAGAATTAGCAGACTCTATGTTTTTCTTATTTTCAAATTATTGTCAGAGCAAAACTGTTCTGTATCGTCTATGTTTAACCAGCAGCTTATGGACTTGTCTTCTCCCTCAGGAAAAAAAAAATCCTCTAAATGCTCTCCTTCTCTCCCCATTCCTTCTGTTGCCAGTATGTGTTGCATAACCCAGTGAATCAACTATTAGTTCTATTAGATGCTCAGTGAGTCGTTTGTGTGTGTGGGCAGATGCGTTCTAGCAGTGAGTGCTTCAGTGTAGGAAGTTTGATTTAAACTTCAGTTGGATATCTTATATAGTGTTAGTCATTTGATGACTTTGACCTAATTTTATGGAGACAATTTGCATTTGTTTGTACTATTTTTATGCCTCTGTGCCAATGGCAGACTGGGGCCAGAGACATTATTTGTTCTGGTGATCCATAACTCCATCCATTATTGTAAACCCAATATTAGATTTTATTTTGTTAGAGGTCAAGTTTTTGGTGACCTCAATAATTATACATTCAGCCATGTTTTTTCCAGCTCTACCTGGTGAGTTAAGTGGTGCCCCACGGCACTGAATTTTTAACATCATGTGCGCCGCCTAGGGATTTTGGGCCCCGTGAAAACGCACCACATGGTTTCCCACCATCCCACCACCAAGGGCCACACCAGTCCTAAAAATTAACACTCTGCAAACATACATGAGACAATATCTTTAGTATAAATAAAAAATAGCTATAGAAGTTTAAGAATTCTTCATAAATTCAAATTTGAATCATATATTACATGAAATGTAGGGCTATTTGTTCAGTTACCTGTGCACTCCTTTGATGCACATGCATGTGTGCACCCAAATGGCTAAGCTGTGGCCTTAGGATGATTTAATCACTGTTCCTATGGTGGAAAAAAAATTGCATTAACTGTACCTTATTTGATTAGATTAACACCCGCATGGGTGTGTGTGTGTGTGGCACTTTCCAAGTAAATGGTATTTGTATCGGTCTGTCTCAGTCTGCAAAAACATGTCGCATTGGGCACAGCTCTCGTTCCCCAGAAATTTCCATTACTCATGAAATACACCCATCTTTGTGAAAAGGTGAGTGACGTAATGTTGCCCCCTCTCTCTCTCTCTCTCTCTCTCTCTCTCTCGCTTTCTTTCTTTTATGTCTTTTCATTTTTACATGCCAGATTCAAAGCTTGCACATACCATAATTAGTAGTACTATCAATATTCGATACAGGTAAGGGTAGGTCCGGAGCACAACAATAAGCACGTTTATTATATTCAGAGTTAGTTTTTAAGTTCAAGATGCAAAATTGAATATGCCGGTGAAACCATACGAGAAGCCATGTTTCATGTAAATTAAAAATTAGAAAAAACACAATAACGTTTTAGCTTTGACCAGCCATGATTTTCACTACTGCCTGACCTGATTGTAAAAATCAGGTCAGGCTCTGTTCATATTCCTGGCCAGAATATGTAAATCTGTGAGCTCTGTATTACTGTTAGTTACAGTTCAGATGTACACAACCTACACACACATATACACACTTTGAGAGCCTATTTATGTTTGCTTGTGTGTGTGTGTGTTTTTATGAGTATGAGTGAGCGAGAGGGAGAGGGAGGGAGAGAGGTGATGATGATGAGCTATTAATCATTCAGCAAAAAGGGGTTTAGGTCCTCGAGGCTTCCTGCTTACTGCCTGGGCTTATAAAACATGTTATCCGCAGTTGCGCAACACTTTGCATAACTGACCCAGCAGAGCAGCTAGGTCATAACAGATTAAAAACTGTGTCACCTTCTAATGATTGTATTATTTGAGCTCAAAGGTAATTTAACATTTACAGGAAAGATAGACAGGCCCTGAAAGACAACCTCAGTGAAGTGATTACACCTTGTAAAACTTATTGTGCAAAAGTTAAAGGGGAGATGACACTGATATCAATTTGACATTTTTTTCCACTAGTAAATTCATGACTGGTAGGTTTATATACCCAAACACTGAAAACATGAGTGTTGTGAGGGAAGTTATTATATCTAACATGGCAGGGATTCCAACCACACAGCAAAAATCACACTTCTGATTATTTTAAAGCCATAAGGAGAAGCTGACACATGTTGTTTTCAGAGGAGAGCAGAGCATCTCTCCACAGTTATGAGAGACTAGAATTATCCATGTCCAATCAAATATAATATATCAAATATGACTTTTGGAACAGATGTTTGGTTTTTTTTTAAATACCGAGCTTTCATTGTAGTTTAATCAAATATTTCTGTTTTTCAAATCGACTGGATTGATTCTTGCCAGACTGTAGCTAATAGCTTTTGTGCATGCATGGTGGTGTGGGAAAGATCTGACGGAGGTAAAAAACGCATTTACATGTTTACCTTCCTCACAAGTCTATTTTGCTCTTGAGACATCACCACCCCCCGTCGTCTCCTGCGTCTATTCCACTGTTGCCATAACAACTGTCACCAGGACGCCAGCCCCCTCAGAGTTGTGACAATTTCTTCCTCTATCTTTGACATTCCCCCTTTTATTTTTTACGCTGTTTTTTGTTTGTTCCATCTCTTCTTCTTAGTTCTTCTTATTTACTAGTCTTCACTCGTTCTCTCGTCCCCTCGTCCCCTCGTCTACTCCTCTCTAAAGTCTATTATTTCTCCTCTTCATTGATTTAACCTTATCCATTTCCATTCATTTTATTTCTTTTCCTACATTTGTATTCATTCTTACTTTACCCCTTGTTTTGCATCATTTTTTGATGTTCATATGCTGTCAATCTATTGTGTTAATGTTTTATCCTTGAAATCTGTTTGTTACCCCCTCTATCTTTTTCCAGGAAGAGAGAAGGTTGTGTTACCGTTTCAAGTAAAGACGTTTGTTGAAGGAGTCTGATATTTATGTGACAACAACATTTACTGTATGTTACAAGGAGTTTAATTAAAATAAATTTATATTAGAACCGATATAGAAAGAGAAAATAAATAAAAATGGACATAAACAAACATGTGGACAGGGTTAAAAATATTTTTCATAATGTTTAAAATTTCTGTTCTGTTTTTGTAATTGCAGAAGATTAGGTAGGTTAATTTGTAAACAGCTGAATAGCTATGTTGCATTTCAGCACCACTGTTTTTTTATTTCTTGAGAGGTTTGCAAGATAAAGACCCCGATCACAGCACAGCACAGCATTTTCCTCCAGAATTAAAAACCAAGTCTTTGATGTCGGAGACTAGAAGGTGCTTGAAAAAGCACTTTTATTCAACCTGAGCTGGGAATTTTCAGTTTATAAAGCAGTAAAGAGGTTTAAACTGAAGCAGTGGCGGAGGACCCACTAACAGACCCAGATACAGTAAACACTCCACTCCGTGCGTGTCGGTTTGTGCGCGTGCGTGTACAGACGCGAGGCCATTCTTCATAGACTGACATTGAAAAATGGGCTTGGGGAGGTGGGACCAGTCTCCTAAAATAAAATCATCCTCTTCAGCATCACTGCACTGCTGAGAAGCAGTAAATTCCAGTCTGCAGTAAATTTTAGGTTAGGCTTGTAGGTGTTTGCTGCAGAGGGCAAATATACTTTACCAGTTTTGCAGTACTATACTAATACTGGAAATTACTACACCCTACAGTTTACCGCATGCAAACATGCGTAACATATTATTTGTTTTCCACGTGATGGTCACACAGTTGAGGTTCACCCTTGTCTTTTAATTTCTAGGAAATGTGGAAGTCGTTGTCATGTCATTGTTGTCATTCACCACTGCCAGCACAGTACCTACACCATATTTATGTAACGTCTCTCCATTGTCAGTCAGTAAATTGGTGTGCGTCTACTGTAAGTGTCTCAGACATCTAAGGATGTCAGCGATTTGACCACTTGCTTGTGATGGGTTCATTTGTGATGAGTTTGTTTGTTAGTTAGTTAGTAAAATTCCAGCAACTAATGCATCACTCATATAAAAATGGCATTCCTCTTTCACGACTCATCTCCATCATGTGACTCGTGTTAATTGTTGGTGTATCTCTAGAGGTTTGGTAAATGTATACACACACCTGTACCTTAGTTGTAAAAGGCGAAAGGAGTCTGCGTTACTCAGATGATCATTTGACACCTCATCATACCTCAAGGTCTGCCATACGTGAGTGGGTGTGTAGTCTGCATGAACAGATTGACAGCTGTTTGCTGTGTGTTATTGGCCTTCTGTAGCTCGGATGATGCTGTAACAAGGTTTAGTCACACGCACACACACACACACACACACACACACGCACACACACACACACACACACACACAGACTCCAAAGAGAGGAAGAGTAATAGTCTGTTAATGAGCCCGTGGCTCCCCTGCTTGTGTGTAGGCGTGGATAACCAGAATACAGTCACAAGAAAAACAAGTTAACAGTTTCCTCCCACCAATGTTACATCAGCGACAAGATGCGCTGGCTCGCTGACTCTGGTCAAAAGTGGACTGAAGGACCAGGTACTTTCTTTGATAGGGAGGCACTATTATACTTTTAGACCCTTTTCACAGGAGATAGGTATCCAGTCATTTAATTTACATTGTTTAATTAAGAACAGGCATCCAGGGTGCAAAGAGGGAATAAGAGTGGACCCATGCTTCTTATTACGTATAGTATAGTATAAGTTAGTTCACAACCCTAAATTAGTTTGAAAGTCTAAATTCTTATTTTTAACTGTAAATAATTATTTTGTATGCTTGAGCTTTAAATAGATGTTAAATTTTGAACAGTTAAAGTAGGTGGTGATACAGTAACCAGCTGGTCCCCATACTGAAAGAGAACTGCCTGATCCCACTGTGTGTATGTTTGAGTGAGAAGCAGATGAGATTGTGTGTGTGAACAGACTTCAGATCAGGTAACACTGTGGCTAATGTCAACGTGAGTTAGAATAACTCATCAGCAGAACCACCTGCCATCTTCTGCTCCTGCCATAAGGATGCCACTATCAAAACTGATCGTTTTCTCTCTTTTTTACTCGTGCTGAGAAGACAGTTTTCACTTTATTTATTTATCTAGGTTTATTTTCAGTCAGACGGCAATCAGCTTTTTCACTAACCAAAAAATGGACAACCTGCGTTAAAGGTGGGTTGAGTATTGTTGGGAAAAGACAGTTGTGCAGGAAGTTTTCTAATAAGATAACTTGCAATCACATGAACCTAATCATCCGGTAAAATTGTTTTATGAAATGTTTTGAAATGTCAAATCAAATTTGGATATTTTTTGCTCGTGATCAACTTTTATGTAACGCCGCCATTTGAAAAATATGTAACAGGGAAGTAATTTACTAGCGCCATTAAAAATCCTTGCTGATTAAATCAGGATCCCAGAAGGAACAAAACAAAGTTAAGAAAAATAAAATGCGTGTCATTTTGTAGATGTAATAAAAATGAAAAAAAAAATTCAACGCTATGACACATGATTCTAGAGGCTGGCTATCAGATCAGGAAGTGGTGGGTGTGACACTCTGAGCAAGCCCAGGGGCTATATTAAACTGTTGAATGTAGGCAATTTCCACATTTGCAAGTTAATTTTGCTATGTCCTACTAAATAAGGCAAAAAAAAAAAATCATCCTTAGCATTTTAAAAAATATCCATCTAGTGATAAACACCTGACATTGCAGCTGAGGCTACAGCCATACCTCCACACAGATGAGTGTTTAAACGCTGTATCAGAAAAAATCCTCCTATCCACCAGAGCATGCAAACCAAATCATATAGCCATTCACCGACACTGATCATTTACATGCCAGCTTTTAGAGGACGCAGATTCTCTACTTTAGTTAATACTTTTCTTCTTTGACCAAAAAAAGTAGTAGCTTCAGCTGAAAAGGACCAATCAGGAAGCAAATGTAGGTAACTTGCATCAATGTCTCCAGAGGTTTCTATTACTGCATGACCTTTCTATGATGCAGCCTTAGAGTTGTCAAAGCAAAAGAGCAACAGCAGCCTTTTATATTTCTTTTTTTTTATGGGCTTGAAATTGTGATTAAATTAAAATGTCGTGTCGATGAAGCCTGGGACAGCAGAGCAACCGACAGCGCCAAAGTAGCATTCCCTGATGACTATAACAATAGAAAGTGTTTGCACAAAAATTATTTTGGTAGAACAAACATTAGCAGAAAACGGAAACGGAAATGCACTATTATTTAAAATCACCTTTTTCAATGAATGAGCTGTGAGGTGGAGCTTCTCACAGGTCTGTTGTCAGCTGTTTTCAGACATGGAATCCTTGACCCTGTGATATTTCCCTGCTGTTTCCTCATCGGGGCTCACATTCTCTGGAAATGTAACAAGAGGGTTGACAGGAAAAATGATGGTAAATGTCTGGCGTGACATTTGCAGACGTTTCTTTTTGATGTATTAGTGTCTGTGTGTGTGTGTGTGTGTGCCTTTTGAGTCAGTGAGGGCAAGAACAGAGAGGGAGGGGCTGAGTGAATCAATATGCTACGTGCAGCTCTGCCGCGTGGAATACGTTTTGAACCGTTACGAAATCATGTGTGTGGTTCAGGCTGGATACTGTGGCAGTGGTCACAGCTAAATCATTATTATTTATGTGTCAAGATATTGTCCTAGAGTTCCATTATGTAAATGTTGTGTGACATGGGAATGCCGTGGTTGTCGTTCACAGATGTCAAAGATGAAGATCATAATAGAACATACTCAGGAGTAACAAAAAGGATAAGGAGTAATTAGCGCCAAGTCACTGAAACTAAATAACGATCATAATCGATTGGACTCAAAATGTCATGTCCAGCGTGGGAAAACTAGAACGGAGACACAAAACATGCGTGTATTCCAGCACACTGGCATAGTGTGTCACATCACACACAGGGACGGAGATATGGCAGCGTCACAGGAAGGTGTTTAAACAGTCATACAGCAGGATCTCTCTCTCTCTCTCTCTCTCTCTCTCTCTCTCTCTCTCTCTCTCTCTCTCTCTCTCTCTGGGTTATGTAAACAGTGAAAGGCCAACCACCTTGCTTCCTTCAGAGTAGGCGTGGCTAGACACGGAACTGTGGTAGTGTGGCAAAGGTGAATGTGTGTGTGTCTGTGTGTGTGTGTGTGCATTTACATGTTGCTCGGCAGGCTCCACTTCCTCATTGCTGCTGTCCTGTCACTAATCTCACCTCCCCCACCCCACTATTTCTCACTCTTTTTCCCCTCCCCCAGGCTTTGTAGCAATGTAGGTTAGTGTGTGTCTGTGTAGACATGTGAGCCGGGACCCTCATCTTTTACTGCTGTGTGTGTTTGTATATGTGCGTGCTGGTAATCCCACACCACTCATAGGGTTTAAAAGGGTGTTGGGGTTTACAGGGTCACTTTGAAACGACCTCTTTCCGCATTTCTCTCTCTTGATTTTTCTCGATCGTTCCATCTTCTTCATGTCTCTATGTCGCTTATGAACCATTTCTCCTCCATCTCTCCCTTTTTACTCACCTGATCAATACTTTTCTCTTTCAGCAAGTTACTTTTCATTTGTTCCTTTGTCTTTTTTATTGGTGGTTTCATCATTTTCACCATCATTTTAATGGCTTTTGCATTTACGTGTTGCTTAAATGTAGTGTCTGTGGTAACTGTGGGGTTTGTGATGATGTGATGATGTGTTTTGTGATGTGCAGTACTGTTCGCTGAGGCCAAATGAGTTTTCAGACTCGTGCAATAACCATAAGTTGTTAACTGATGACTTCATTCATCTCTGACCTTTCCCTCTTTTTAAAGTTTTCCTCTCCCTGTATGTTATTTTTTAAAATCCCATTCTTCTTTTATCCTTAACAGTTGTATTCTACCTTTGACCTCTGCCCATGTTTTGATTGTCTTATTCTGGCCCGGTCGCTTATGATGGCGTTAAATCACAGTATGGTGTTTTAGTTTCTTAGATCTGTAATTGCGAAGTACTGTTTTGTGTACCTGGATATGTCATCTTGAAAAAAAAAACATTGATTCTCATTGTCTGGTCTTTAATCTACTACCTCAGTGACTGATTGACTGATTGATCATTGATTTCAATATGGTTTAGATCAAATCTATATTCACTCTTCCCCATATCCAAAACATGCTTCTCAAATATACAGGTGGACACAAAATGAAGGGAACAACATATAAGGCAGCCTTCATGTTACCACTGGGGAAGAAGTTCACTGTGACTGACAGCATCACAGCTGACAGAAACCGTGGCAACTGTTCATCCTCTTGCCCTGTTTTCCTCTGTCCTTTTTTTTTCCTCTTCCTGGTTGAACCCCATTACCCCTGTTACCTAAGGCAGCCTCGCTGGAGGAGGCGGGGTTTGCTGACATCACACTGGCTCCTGTGTCAGTTGGCCAGGGGAGGGGGGGGGAGAGAGAGAGAGAGAGAGAGAGAGAGAGAGGGAGGGAGGAGGAGGATGTAGACAGGAAAAACAGCACAAGTGTGGGGGGTTTTCTACACACGGCAGGCCTGGGCAGCTTTCAGCGACTCATTGTTTTGTAATTGTTCCAATGGCCTTATGTCCTTATTTAAGTGCCCGTAAGGCTGTGAGACGAGGCTCGAGCCAGAAGTTCAGAGCCTCACACACACACACACACACACACATTCTCTCTCTCTGACACACACACACACACACACACGGTCCGACACACGCGGTGGAGACGGGACAGTAAGGAAGTGTGTTAGCAGCATGAAGGACGAACACAGAGCAGCTGGAGTAGGTTTCGAGTGAGTGAAAGTTGAAGGGGAAGACATGATGGCTCTCTCACTAGAGTAGGAGAGTTTTCCACCACATGACATGGGTGAGTAGCAGGAACGACTTCTGACAGGTTGTTTTCTGTTTTCGTTTTGTTGGATCCTAATTGCTTTTTTTGTTGCCTGTCTTTTTAACAGTGAATGTATAGTGACACAAAGGGGTGGGGGTGGATGTTTGTGTGTGTATGTGTGTGTGTGTGAGACAGTGGGGGTTGGGGGGGGTGTTTCTAGCATACTGACCTATATGTGGTGCAGTGACCATGTCTTTGACCATGCCACTCAGACAGACCAGAGCTCAAGGGTTTCATAAGGCAAATTATGAAATAGATGAACTTGTCCTTCTTCCCTATAGTTTATGTATCCTTGTCACCATTTCTAAAGGTGATTTATTTAATTATAACCGGATCACTGGGATTCGATGCCCTCGATTCAAGTTGTCATATTTCATAATATTCCTTATGAAACCTTTGAGTTGTGCTAAAAAAAAAAAAAGTCCAGTTATATATACAATGATTTCTTGGATTAAATAAATAATTAAATAAAAATGGACATTATGTACCATTTCCTGTTAGATTTACATAACAGTGTTATTCAGGTCTGTGAAAAACGAAACTAACTTGAATATTATCTAACCACAAAAGACAACCACAACTTTTGTGGAGTTACTATTTACCAGTATATTGTATTTGTTCTATGTACAGATGTCATTCTGTCTCTAAAAGGGGCAAATCCTGTGAAATAGCAGGAGGTTATAAACATTTCAACGCAATCCAGTTTGTCACATTAGATCTGAGACTAAGCTTTGTGTAAAATCTGCTTTAACTACAGCATTTACATGAAACCAGCATATGGGTGCATGCCAGGAATAACTTTTATTTACTATGTGTCATCCCAGTGACATTATGTCCCGGTCTTTTTTTTTTTTTTTAATTTCTATTCCGGCAGCCTCTGACAACCATACATTGTATACAGAATGCAAAGGTTGAATGAGGGCAGAGTTTTCCTGCCATGAAGAGAATATGTACGACACATTCCTCCTCTGTGCACTTTATTTTACCATAGTGACAGACACAAAGCGTCTGGCGGCTCAGTGGGACTCTGACTCGTGTGTGGAAGCAAAACCTGAACCTGAACTTGAAAATGATTTCGCTGCTGTATGTCTGTCCAGCCTGGCTTAATCAAGGCGAGTCACATTCTTCAGATGTGTTCGCTTCTGTGTCTGAAAGTCGTACCGACGAACACATAGCGTAAATGTGTGGGTGGCTGCTTCCGTACACGCTCTGTGTTCTTATGTGTTATGGAGGAGTGGTTCTTTTTTGAGGGGGGGGGAGGGGGAATGAGGGATGATTGTCCGTAGGAATCCTCCCTCGGTGGGGCCCCAGCTCCAGCAACAAGGGTTATGTAAGTTTTTCAGTTGCCAGCCCTCCTGCCTGCCTGCATCTCACATTCACATAGTTACTGACTCCAGAGGAGCTCAGTGTGTGCAAACCAGCACAGCCCCCGAGTGAGTCAGTCACCACGGCTGTAGATTAAAGGTCGGACAAAACTACCTTTATCAAGGGTTTCTTTTTCTAAATAGAGGAGGAAGCTTAGGGGGATTTAAAGTGAGTTTAGAGACGTGTGGACAAGAGGAGGACGAAGAAGGAACGCAGGGGAGAGCAGCTCCTCTCTTGGCTCGATAACCATGTTGCTCCTGGACGAATCGGAGTCATTTGCAGGTAGGTGTCATGGACGTTACCCTGAACCCTGAGGCAGGGTTAGTGAAGTGTTAAGTCGCAGGCCGGTGAGGGGGGAGGAGGGGTAGCAAAGAAAAGAAATGGAATGGGCAGCACAAAGTTTTTGGAAATGGGGTGAGGGCTTTTGAGAACATGGAAAACGCCTGCATAGATCGGTGGTTAGTCTGATGAGCCTCTGAGATGATGGACGCTCAGCAGCTGCAGGGGAGCTTTCTAACATCGTCCTGTTTGAAGAAAAGAATGAAAGCCAGAGAAGAGATGTTTTGACGTATTAAGAAACTTGATCGTCCGAAAATCCTGTTAAAACTACCTCAGAAGTCCTAAATGTGTAGCTGTAGTTGATTGTCACAACGTTACTTAACGTTGTTGTGTAACCTTGGATCCACACTTACTTAAGCATGCGCATGCTGTCTCGTCTCTTTTGTCTGTTTTCTCTCTTTCCGCCTCTATCCCTTCGTTTTGTTTTATCTTCTCAGTTTCTCACTCGTCTTCCATTTCCATTTGTTCAGCTCATCCCGTTTTCCCCGTCTTCAGTTAGTCCTCCCTGCATCTTTCAGCCGGTCTCTCCCTCGTGTTGTCATCTTGGGCCCAGCCTCCCATTGGTTGTTTCTACGGTTACCTAAACCAATGCTGCAGCGTGATTGGTGGATGTGGATAGGATTGGGCCATGCTGGAAGCATGAGCATGTGGAAGCAGAAAAACATATGGTTCATCAGACCAGTGGGTTAGGAGGCTAAACGCATGAGGCAGCAGACAGGGACAGAGCACCGCCACAGGCATGAAGTTTGTCTGCATGAATTAAAGTCCGTTTTTGTTTTGTTTTTTTAAGCATAGACATTTCTTGACTGATTTTCTGAAACTGTAAAAAGTGGTCAAACCTGGAACTACAGACTGTTGTGGTTGAATTTTTGCTTTTGTTTGCTGAGGTTCATTTCCTTGGCTTTTTTTTTATACAAAGTAAACATGAACTTAAAGTCAGGCGAAAAGGCCCTCGGAGAAAGAAAAACATTGTCATGCCGGGTTAACTGAGGTCAGGTGACTGTAAACACCGCCCACATTTCACCCTTTTAAAAACTCGTCCATTGTTGTTAGGTTCCAGCCACTTGCCTTTTTAATTTAAAGGTGCAAGACACTTAAATTCAGTGTTGTGAAGTGACAAAGTAAAGACAAAATACATTACTGTCCTGACTGTGAAATTTCACTGTGAAACTAGTCTGACATTAGAAAAAGAGACAGTGGGTGAGCATATATGTTATTGTTCAGCCAAAGGTTAGAAAAGTTATGGGCTATAGATGGAAACAACTGCTGCTTTCATAGTTGAAATGAGCTGGGTACATACAGAAATATGTTGCCTGACACAAACATCAGGTCACGTACTAAGATCTCTAGGATCCATCCATCCATCCATCCATCCATCCATCCATCCATCCATCCATCCTCTTCCTCCTCAGCACCAGTGACACACTGGCCTACAAACAGCTCATCCCTCCAGCCACTATAAACAACTGGTGGTTAAGTCTTTGTTTCACATCAGTCAAGTGGAGAGGATCATCCAGATCCCCTTTCGACTCTAATCACTGTGCAAATCACAGTGTAATTGCAAATAACTCTGTGCAAGCAACGCAGCATTGGTTGGTTCTGGAGAGTCGTGACAGGCACGAGCATTATTAATTTACTCGTGTGCAAACTCACATTACATTACATCTGATTTATTCAGGTCAGTTGGGAATCACCACAAACACATTCAATAAACTAGCACTAAAAAAAAGTTGAAGATCAAAAAATTTTTTTTCAAAAGAATACGATTATTTTAAACTGAAGAGCAGTGATCTGCAAGTTGTTTTTAAAAAATATTTTTTAAATGAAGCATGTAACTCACAAACACAGCAGCAACATTGGGGAATTATTGGGTGCTAATAGGAAGGAAAGGGAAAACATTTGTAAAAAAAAAAAAAAGGTGAGGTCTACTTTACATGGTGAGCATTAATAACCTGCCCACTTTTGTGTAGTACATGTTTGTATGTGTACCTTGATCGAGTGTGTATTTGTTGATGATTCTCAAGTTCTCGATGCTTCTAAAACACTGGTCTATTTACTGGTGTGTGTCAGCACTGGGTTGTGTGTTCTGTGACACTTTGTGGGTGAGTGAGTGAGTATGTGTGCGTACTCGCGTAAAAGACGTGAGGTTCTTCTGAGCATACTGGTTGTGTAACAGCCAGAGGCAGCAGTTACATAAGCGTCCCCTCTTGTCCGACCAGCCTCAGCGTCGACGGCCTGTCTGCCTGAGGAGAGCTGTCTGAGCTGTCTCTCTGTGCATGTGTGTGTGTGTGTGTCTGTGTGTGTGTGTGTGTGTGCGCGCATGTAAAATGATGGGACTTTTACTAAAGCAGGTCACCCTGTTGTACACAGCAGCCTCTTGAGCTGTTACCAATAAAAGGGATGAAGGTGTGTGTCGGTTACGGTGACCTCACGAATTAACACAACCCTCTAACCATTGTTCATATTGAGCCATGTTCAGTGTGTCTTCATCTTTTGCCATGGTGGCATCCGTAGTGGGAAAATCCAGGCTTTCTGTGGGGAATTTTCGCAGGAATCATTTTAGCTCGCGGTGAAAGTGGACGATATGTTGGGTGTTGCTGGGATTCGTTTTTGGTTTGGGTCATTTGGTCAAAAATCATCTGATGAAAGTTTGAAATAATACTTTTCATATGATTCTAAATGACGTTTCTCTATAAATAAATATATATATAATATAAATATATAAGTATTACCCTATAAAAACATTTCAAAATAAACCATAGTTCAGTAGTTTGGTCTCCTCTTCACTGATACTGTTTAAGCGTGCAGGTTCTCATATTTCCTCTCTCAGTGTGTCCTAGCTTGGCCTCAGCTGTCTGAATCCAGGATGAATGGATGCTGATAAATTTCATGCAAATATCAGGTTTAGCTTAAAGAAAGTTTTTTGATCGTGTGATGATCTAACACCAACCTTGCTGCAGGCCAACACCCAAAACTGATTTCTGCCATCGAGACTCGACATGGCAGCCTCTGTTTTGTGTTTCATCATGTAACACAATCAAGTTTCTTTGGCGTCAAAAAGGCAAAATCAACCCTTCTAATGATATTGTACCAGGATACACCATACAGTTACTTCTTTTGTAAACATGTACATAACAGCAGATTATTACCATTATAGGATTCTTTCATGCACCTTTTTTATAATCGGTCAATCAATCAATCAATCAAATTTATTTGTATAGCCCATATTCATTCTATTTGTGTGATTCCAGGCTACATAGAAAAATCCCTCAAACTGATCTAGTAAATATTTGAGGAAACAGATTTCCAGGCTTTTTGTCTGTGTATGTCTGTTCTCCTCCTGTCTGTGTGTGCGCGAGTGTGTGTGTGTGTGTGTCCAAGCGTTCTCACTGAAGCGCTTCTCCCTCTCGTCTTTGACTGAGCTCACTTTCCTGTCTGCTTGCTTGTGCCGTGTCCTTTTTGAGTCCGGACCATGTGCACCGCGCGCATGCTCGGCGTGTTTGCGGGGACGTTCTGTGGATTTCAGGAATTGTTACATAACTGTCCTGTGAGGTGGAGGCAGGCGAGGGACAAACAAAAATAATGGGAGGGTTAAGTGACTTGAGTGGATGTTTAATCCAAACTTGTGGCATGTTCATGTAATAGAAGAAGAACGTCTCGGTCCTGAGCTTCTCGAACCTCTTCGCCACCATGTCCCCGCTTTCCCTTTCCTTTGCATGCATGTGTGCAGACGCTGGCAACGTCTGCGTGTCCTTGTTTCTTTGCTGGACCAGGCTACATATTTCCATGTGTGTAGGTTTTGAATTTTTTTGATATATGTTATTATATGAATAGTATATCTGTGTGTGTGTGTGTGTGTGTGTGTGTGTGCGTGCGTGAGTGTACACACATATCAGTGTTGGTGTCCTGTCTTGTGTTTCATAATCCGTCCATATTTCTGATCCAGCTCTTACATAAGCCTCAGATCTAGTTCAGTGTGTCTCTGGCAGAACATCTGAGAGAGCGAGGAGGAGGAGGGGGGGGGGCAAAAGAGTCGAAAGCAACTAGGCAGACAAAGAAGAGACAACTAGAAATGTAATAAAACAAATGGAAATAAGCCAAACAGAATGGAATTAATGGTCCATTAAGATGCACTTTTCATAATTATGTATTGGGATATGTTTTGGCTCAGGATGATAAAGAGACTGACGATGAGGATTGTTTTTTTTTTTTTCATTTATTTAGAAACTTGAATCCTTGCAGTTGGAATGGGTCAAAACTATTAACAATCAGAGATGAAGAGTATGCATCCCAAAATCAGACCCTAACAAGAAATTCTCTGGTAGATCTGATACAAGCTGAACTTTGACCCTTGTTTCATTAACTCTCTTAAGATGAAGTAAATAGATGAGGACTAATCAGGACTTTTTGTCAGCCAGAAATGGATTTGCTGTTCAATTCCTTATAAAAGTGTTTAGCGAGTGTATAAATGTAATAGTAAATGGCTACTCTTGCTCAGTGTTTTTGTTTTTTTCAGAAGAGGAGTGTCTTTGCCCCTGTAAAAGCCGTCTGAAAGTTGTTTGAACAGTGAACAAATCAAAACAGAAGAATAATAGTGCTGGTCTAGTAAAAGTGGCTCCTCGATTAGTTGGGAGGAAACTACATATTTGACTGGGGATTGTTCACAGTCACCTAATGATTTTATTATAGAGCTTATTTTCTCCTGATGAGCAATGAAGTGTAAATGGTGGTGGGTGATGTGGCACCAGACGGCTGGAGGAGCACTCTTCGTTAATAACACCACACAGGTCACTTACACTAGAGGAAGGCGTAGGAACTGCGTGCACAGCACATTAACAAAATAACAATATATGAAGAGAGAAAGGAAGCGAGAGAGCTAATGCACTGTATGAGTGCTAACCATTACCCCATCTCTTCATGTCTTCCTCCCGCAGACCACAGTGCTCCCTTCAGCTCCGAGAATGAGGCTCAAGGAGGCGAACCTGCTCCGTGGCAGTGCACTCCTCCCCCATCTACCTCACCTCCGGGGGACGCGCTGGCTCACCCTCCCCCCTACCCGCCGCAAACTAGACCTCGCTCTATGCCGGCCAGCCAAAGCCCCTCCCCTCCTTCTGACCTGACAGGAACCAAGAAGAGAAGCTCCAAACCTGCACACATGAGACGCAACATCAGGTATTAAACCCAACACACTCACTGTACATTCAACAATTAAGCTGCCACCATTTTCAATTTATATGTCGAGTTTGATGTAGGACATTAAAAACAAGTCTCAGTCGGAAAATAGAAATGTTGTTGCCTTGATTACTCAATGAGCAGCAACGAGTCAACCTTGAGAGTATGATTCTGCTGAGATGCTGAGTAAACTAACATTCCGTCAACATATTGAACACATATTAATAGTGTGGATAATAGGATTGTGTTGAATACTGTAAGTACAGGCCACTTACTGATAAAATGATGATTTTTCAGTGACTTATCATATGCTTAGTTTGCAGATTTTGTCATATGGCTGCCACCAGCCTAGAACATAGCTCAGTCTCACGTTTGTTATTGCTTTTACATAGCATCTTTAGAATAATATCACATATATTGGAGATGCAAGCACAGGTTTCATTCTGTGATTTACCGATTTTCATGTGGAAGACGGAAGTTTACATTTTAAGCTTTGTTCATTAAAAACAGTAGTATTAAACCCATATTATACTATAAGATTAAGAATGAATCACCGCAGTAAGGAGAGCAGTGCTGATGATTCATATCATCATGTTATTGTGTTTTACCGGGACTCTTGTGTCTCACAGCTTTTATCAAGTCCCGCTAACGAAAACCAAACGTTATTTTTTCTTTGACTTTGTAGGAAGTTACTGAGAGAGCATCAGTTGGAGGCCGTGACTAAAGCCGTTCAGCAGGAGGAGCTGGAGAGGAGGCGTCGTCTGGACCATCGGAGAAAACAAGATTTTCCTGTACCACTGCTGCCTGAATACACAACTGGTGAGAGCATCAACCCCAATTCACCAAATAGCCCCCATCAATGCTAACAACAGTATCTGATTGAAAAGACAAAAGGGCTCTAATTTGTATGTAAGTGTGGTAGGATCTTACAGAACCCTTTTAACCAACCTTTAAATATTCACATGTGGTGTGTGATTGTTAAATGTCTGCATAAAACATGCTTAACCGGCTGCACATTGCTTTTCCTCTCCACAGACGATGTGACCAAACATGTGTGTTCATCATCAGCATCAGCAGCATCGCAGAAAGTGAAGTCGGCCAGACAGGAAGTGATTTGCCTGGACTCCAGCAGCACTGGCATCGCTGAGAATGACCGCAAGACTAACATAGATGTTGCTGGGACAACAGAGCGCCAACCCAAAACAGGTGAGACACACTCAGACAGATATTTCCCAAAACACAAATTACCTTAACATGTGACAAGTTTTATTTTGTGTATTTTCTCTTTTGAGTTTTGAACATTTCTGTCAGCGAGTACATTTACATACCATCAGTATTAATCAGAATATATCAAAGGCTTAATTATCTCACAAAACATGTGTAGGCTGTACAAAAAAACAAAAGTTTGATAGACAAGGAAACACATTTTTTTTAATTTAAACTTTATTGATGTTAAGTACTTTGTAACTTAATATTAAAGTTTAAAAGTTCATATAAAAAAATCACAATCCAATTATGATGTGTGAACATACTCCTTTAAATCTTTGACCTGTTTGATTGTGTGAAGTCGTGTAAGCAGATAGGGACATGGCATTCTGAAGGATATTCGTTACACAATATGTAATTGTATATCCTCAGCTGGCTGTATAGCTGGGCAAACCCTTAGGCAAGCTACACGCTAATTCTTTAGTCGCCTCATCAGCACGGTGTAAGCACTGGTGTAATATGTCAGGAGTGCCAACAGTTTGGAGTTTTAGAAATTAAAGGATTGGTTCACTGTTTTTCTACTGGGCAACTGACCAACGCTACTAACACCCACAGTTCTATAGACAAAGATGTTAATAGCTCTATGCCTATAAATGAGATGTCATTTGCTCTTATGGGAACTGTCACTTAAATAGGTCGAGTAATTAATACTCTTAAAACAACCATGCTTTTATTAAATTATACACTCATTCAATCAAAGAGTTTCCTGAGCCCAGGGGCTTGAAGTGTGGTCACATCAATAGTCCAAATCTCATATCATCTTGAATGTCTAGACAAATTAGAGGATGAAGAAACAACCCAGCCCAGTTTGTACAAGGTTTTAACTCCAGAGCTGCAGCATCACAAAAACTGTGTCCTTATTTCCTCTGCTTTCTCAGAGCAGCAGACACAAAGATGATTGGTTTAGACGAGTCTGATGTCTGATGTCCACAAAGACATGAGCATAGCCGAGTGTTGTATGAACACTAAAGGCATTGTAAAGGCATTGTACAGAAAGTGTTACATTTTCTCTGTTTCATATAATGTTAATGCTTATATTATAGTATAGTATTATAGTAATAATGTTCAGCGCATGAGTATTTCTTGAAGTGTTTGCGGGATGGAACAGTTTGAATCACAAAAAATCTCCCTGTCTCCCTGCACTGGGTGTGTGTGTGTGTGTGTGTGTGTGTGTGTGTGCGCGCCTGCCTTCACTGGGTACATCATGTTCTGTTCCCTTATTGCCCAAGTGCACAGACGCACACCCTGACAACACACACGCACACACACGCACACACAGTGAAATAGTCAAGGATAAACACACTCAGTTCGGAATAAACACACTATTTTCAGCATTGATGGGGAAGACTCTGCATGTTTTTCTGTCAAGATTGTTATGGTTTGCTCCAATCTGTAATCCACATCTGATAAAATGACTTAAGTGTCATTGGTACAAAGTGGGGAATGTTACACAAGCTGGCAAGCTGCGAAGGCACAGTGTGTGTGTCAGTATGTTAGTGTGTGTGAAAGAGAGAGAGAGAGAGAGAGAGAGAGAGAGAGAGCTTATATAACTGCAATGAATGCTTGGTTATACAAGTAGGATTAAAGGGGGGGTGGGGGGATTATGCAACCCCAACTAGAAATGTCACTGTGCCACTGTGGTGTAAATAAGTGTGTTTGTTACGTGTGTGTTCATTACTTGTGTGTTTGTGGCTCATAGTAGTTCTGGTTTTCACCTAGAAAACCAGAACTAGTGTGTCAAAGCATCAGTGAGTTCCCAAAGCACAAAAACATGTTTGTTTGCTTTTTTTTTTGCTTTTTACAGTTGGAAACGCGTGAGGTAGAAATCATCCCTTGGTTTAGATGATAATTCATTTTCTTAGCTGGAAATAAAAACATACACTTTTTAAGGTTTTCCCATTCAGAAATGCTTTTTTTTCCTACATCTCCTCATTGTTTCTGTGGCAGACTTGAAAACGTCTGACTCGTCTGTTGTGCGTCTTGAAGGGACCTTGTAATATCTGGCATATCTGTAATATCTTGTTAACAATGAGGTCAAAAGACGCTGCAGGGTCAGATCAGGCTTATTGTGCAGGAGTGTGTCAAGTGGAGACAAAATAGTACTTTCAAACCATAAACAGCCATACTGGCCTCATTCTTTGCTTTAACGAGACCTGCTGCCGTTTTGCTATGTTAGGGTTTGTGTTCGGGTTCACACACACACTAATGGCATGCAGTTTGTTTGAGCCAGGAAATGTAATACAGCTAGTTTCTTTTTATTCCTTGTCTGTTTTTGTGTGTCTGAGATGAAAACAATAATATCATTTCTGAACGTTAAAAAAAAAAAACATTCTATGAGAGCTGCGGTGTAATTTTCAGAAGCCTTTAAAATGTCAACTCGCCGTTCCTCATCTCCTGGCTCTGTGCAGGTGTCATTGATCTGAGCTCAGGTGAGGATAACACCATTGTGCACGTGGAGGAGGAAGAGAGCGAGCCAAGCGGCATACACGCCAACGACGCCCTCAACAGGCCGGATGAACAGGGCAGGGTGTTGGTCAACTTGAACCATCCATCTGCAGAGGCGGACATTTTCCTGTCACCTCAGCTGGCTCGAGCTGTCAAACCGCACCAGGTGTTATGACTGTTACCTTTAAGAAATTATCAAAATTTTATCAAAATACCTAAACGATGTTAATTTTCTCTGCTGCATCAAAACCCTGTCTTCCTCTACCACAAAGTCATACTGCATGGAAATGACCCGCATTGTAATGTCTTCCATTTTCCACTCCCACTTTCTTTCTCTCTCGCCGCGACTCCGACTTTGTATTTAATTCTCCATCTCTTCTTTTTGTCATTTGCTCCTGTTAAGATCGGTGGCGTTCGCTTTCTGTACGACAACCTGGTGGAGTCGGTGGAGCGCTTCGGCAGCAGTGATGGATTCGGCTGTATTCTTGCTCACAGCATGGGCCTGGGCAAAACGCTGCAGGTTATCGCCTTCATCGACGTCCTGTTCAGACACACCCAGGCTCACACTGTGCTCGCTATTGTACCTGTAAGCACCTGCGCTTTTTGATTAATAATTAAGTACTGCATAAACGAATTTTGTATCGAGGTTGTAAAATCGGCTCAATCAAAAGAGCGAACAGAGAAAAGCACTGCTTCTCTTGTCTCCATCAGGTGAACACGTTGCAGAACTGGCTGTCAGAGTTCAACACCTGGGTCCCGCCCCCTGAGGCATTACCTGCAAATACTGACCCCAGACTGGTGACACCTCGCACCTTTAAGGTTCACATCCTCAATGACGAACACAAGTGAGTAACAGGAAATGCATTACTTTGTTTATTGTATCAACAGTTGTGCAGCTACAGCGACATGTGACATGACAAAGCAGTAAAAAAAAAAGACAGTGCTGACCTTGTGACCTTTCCAATTCATCCACGTCTGGCTCATGGTCTCGTCCATCTTTTTAAACGATTTAGGGTTCTCTTTGCTCTTTCCATTATTATCTTTCCATTAATGCACAGAATCAAAATAAACTAAATTGTGTCTTGTTTTTTTTTCTTGTCTTTTTCCCTCAGGAACACAGCCACCAGGGCCAAAGTGGTTGAGGACTGGGCAAAGGATGGAGGAGTGCTGCTAATGGGCTACGAGATGTACCGCCTCCTGTCGCTGAAGAAGACCATCATGGCCGGGAGAAAGAAGAAGAACAAGAAGACAACAGGCCCTGTGGTTGTTGACCTCGACGAAGAGGACAGGCAGCAAGAGCTGCTGAAAGGTGTGAGGGGTCACAGTAAACAGAAGGGTTACAAAGGTCGTGAGGGGAGGAAGGAGGGAAGAGAGAGAGAGACAGAGAAGAGGCATTGAGAAATCCGAAGATGTGTGTAGAATCACAGCTTGAACATCACATCATTAGTTGTTGTCTTCCGTCAGGTATCGAGAGAGCCTTATCCCAGCCTGGTCCGGATGTGGTCATTTGTGACGAAGGCCATCGCATCAAGAACTGTCACGCCAGCATATCTCAGGCTCTGAAGAACATCCAGACCCGACGCAGAGTGGTCCTGACTGGCTACCCACTGCAGAACAACCTGATTGAATACTGGTGCATGGTCGATTTTGTCCGACCTGACTTCCTTGGTAAGCTTTTCTTTTTTTTAGTTCAGTTAATTCAGGCTGTTTCTATGATCAAGAGACTCACTACAGGTTCCACACCTTGTATGTGTTTCAGGTACACGCCAGGAGTTCAGTAACATGTTTGAGCGTCCCATTCTGAATGGACAGTGTGTGGACAGCACACCACAGGACATCCAGCTGATGAGGTACAGGAGCCACGTCCTGCACAGCCGTCTGGAGGGTTTTGTACAGAGGTGAGACATCCGCTTGTAAAATCTTTGAGATTTCTGTTCAGATTAAGAAAAAACATATTAACTGTTTACAAGTATTTTTCATAACTTGTCCTTATTCCAGACGAGGCCATGACGTTCTGAGGGACCATCTGCCTTCTAAGGAAGAGCATGTCATCTTGCTGCGGCTATCTCCCCTGCAGAGGGCACTCTACACAGAGTTTATGAACCGCTTTAGGGAGGCAGGAAACACTGGCTGGCTCAGCCTCAACCCCCTGAAGGCTTTCTGTGTCTGCTGCAAGGTGAGGAGTAAGGCTCTATAGATAGAGTTACCATTAAGGTCAATGCGTTGATAAACTCTCTTCTACATGTTGTAGCTTAGAAATGTGTCTCTGATTTGCTGATATTCTGCAGATTTGGAACCATCCAGATGTTTTGTACGAGGCCTTACAGAAGGAAAACTTGGCCAGTGACCAGGACTTGGATCTTGACGACATGACCTCTGCCCGATGTCCACCTGCACCAAGTCAAAAGTCCAAGCCCCTGGAGAATCCTAACCCCGCAGGTGGACTTAGTCTGAGCCAGCTGCAGGAGAAAGCCAACCAGGTCATCACATACGAATGGGTACGGTTAACAACTTTTTGTCTTTGCAACTTTTATTACCTTCTGTTAACGCAATGCAAATTTGGAGGATAAATGGAATTGAATGATTGTTAAATTGCAAATGTATTAATTTATTTTCCAAAGCCTCGTAACGTAACGTAACGTAACGTAACGTAACGTAACGTAACGTAACGTAACGTAACGTAACGTAACGTAACGTAACGTAACGTAACATTGACTCAGGCTGTATTTGCCTGGTAACAATGTCAGATAACCGTATTTTCAGTCTCACAAACCCACAATATATTTAAAACTTAATTAGAATTTTTAATTTGAAGTAACAGTGGTTGGTTTCGTTCCTCATAAAATAACCTCCCTTTCAGTTTCACACAATGTGCACCATTTTTCTTTTACACTGACAGGCAAAAGACATCATGTGTGACTACAAAACCGGCATCTTGGATAACTCTGCAAAGATGGTGATGCTGTTTCACCTGATAGAGGAAAGCGTGAGGAAGGGAGACAAAATGCTCGTCTTTAGGTAAAACATCAGACAAAAGCCTAAAATAAATAAGAATAAATTTTTCCTTTCCATTCATATTTCGAAGCTTTACATCACCGAAGCTGCCCTGCATGTGATTTAATCTCTGATTTCACTCCTGCGTTCCACCTGCAGTCAGAGTCTGTCCACGCTGACAGTGATTGAGGATTTCTTGGCCAAGAGACCAGTGCCTGTCTCACCCAACATGTCTGCCAGGGATACACCCAATCAGAACTGGGTCCGCAACCTCAACTACTACAGTGAGTGCTCATTTATTATCACTTGAAGGTGTCTTTTTTTTCTGCTCTGCTTTTTGAATCACTTGTGCTGAATGTGCTGAATCGTTTTAGAAGATGAGACAATTTTAAAAAAAAGTTTCCACACGGCCATCAATGATAAAATAATCTGTTCACTAAAAAAATATGGTGATGGCAGCAATTTGGGTTCCTCCTCTCATTGACTTAAAATGAATGCTGCCATCTGCTGGTCTCTCTTGAGAACTACCCTGGTTTATGGGTCTTCACAGACAGAAGGTACTCGCAGCTTTTGTTGCGTTGCTGTTTGTGTCTTACATTGGTGTAAAGAGAAATCCTGAAAAATATGAGTGGTGTGTCATGTCAGCTGTGTCATCTGTCTTTGGGCATCTTTTTTGCAACGGTGAAACATTTCCTGTTTTAGTTTCCGTGGTGTGGATTTCATATAATAGCAGGTTGAGAGTTGCACAACACATAGTATAGTGTTACGACCAAGGAAGTCATGACTATTTGAAAATTAACAATTAACAATGATCGGTTTTGAAAATAGTGACCAAGTCAATAAATGTTGCGTCACTAAAACATGGCATGGAATTCAATTGAAAGGAAATAAGTGAACACCACAGAATAAGAATAAGATCAACTGGTATTGGTTGTTTTCTTGAAGGACTGGACGGAAGTACAACGGCCTCAGAGAGAGAGAGACTGATTAACCAATTCAACGACCCGTCCAACACTTCAGCATGGGTCTTCCTGTTGTCAACCAGGTAACACTTAGACTCAATAGTAAAATATTTGAAAAAGGGAGTTTTTGAAATATTAAGGGCTGAAGGTGACATTTTGCAACTTTAGACAAACATGACTTTATCGCACCACTCTGACCCTTAGGGCCGGTTGTCTCGGTGTCAATCTGATTGGGGCGAACCGCGTGGTGGTGTTTGACGCCTCCTGGAACCCGTGCCACGATGCCCAGGCTGTGTGCCGCGTCTACCGCTACGGTCAGAGGAAACCGTGTCACATCTATCGTCTGGTGTGTGACTTTACACTGGAGAAGAAGATCTACGACCGGCAGATCTCCAAGCAGGGCATGTCAGGTGAGCTGTGGGGACACATGGGACAACATTGTCAATTACAACTGTGTGTCGCTCCCATGGTTAAATAACTTTCTCAACACAAGTGTCTTCATGATTGTATTTTTGTGACCTTTGTTATTGCAGAAAAAAAATCAAATGGCAGCTGATGCTTTGGAGAGCTATAGAAATCAGCCTTTTGCTGTCTTACCTCCCATTTCCATTGTGCTCTTCCCTATCTTACCACCCTGGTCATCTCAGCCCTTCCTCTTGTTTCTCCCTCTCTCCATCAGACCGCGTGGTGGATGACCTGAACCCTGTGCTGACCTTTACTAGGAGGGAGGTGGAGTCTCTCCTTCACTTTGTGGAAGAGGAGCCAGATCCCACCCAGATCCAGCTGCAGCCCCAGGAAAGTATGGAGAGCGTCCTCAGAAAGGCCCTGCTGCTCTATCCTCATCTAATTACAAAGGTATGTGTCGAGCCCAGTCTGTTTTTTTACAAGTGATTTAAATAATTGTCAGACTTCTACCGATTTACCTATTAAGACCACTGTTTGGAGTAGATGTCTGATGAGAACGACACCAAGCAGTTGATGTTGATGCCTTATGAAGCTCTTTTTTTTTGGTGTAAAAAAAAAGAATACTACCTACCCTTTCATCCACTCTTTCCCTTCTTCCAGCAACCATTCCCCCATGAGTCCCTGCTGATGGACCGCCGAGAGCTGAAGCTGAGCAGTGCCGAGAAGACAGCTGCTAAGAAGGGTTATGAGGAGGAGAAGAGGGCCTCGGTACCATACACCCGCCCGTCCTACGCTCACTATTACCCCGCCAGTGACCAGAGCCTTACAAACATTCCTGCTTTCAGCCAGAGAAACTGGTCAGTTACTCACAGCTTCAGTAACTGCCAACTTAAATACATACATTTGTTTTGTTGGAATGGATCATGTAGGTTGTGCTTAAGAATTTGCTGACAGGGCGCTTACTGGGTACAGACTACAGTCCTCCTTGGCTATTTGGTTTCAACGCATCACTTTCAAATCCAGACAGGAGCTCAATCTTACATGGTCATAACCTAATTTTAAAAATATACATTTCTTGCTCAGGCGCCCTCCCCCTCGCACTGAGGAGAAGCCAGTGCCTAGTATCCGGCCAGTCCAGTCAAACCCGGTCCCCATGATGCCCCGCCAGGCATCTGTGGGCTCTGCCCCAAGCAACAATTCCTCCGAATCCAGCGTTGGAGGATTCCCAGTGAATTGCCTGCAAAAAGCTGGAGTGTTTGTACAGAAGATTGTCACTACCACTGGTAGGCAAACTCAAATGTGTTATTATTCTTATCCCCTATCTTTTACAGAACCTGATTCTATCATGATGTTAAAGAACGGTATTTTTTATATCTTTGTGTAGATATAGTGATTCCAGGCACTAACAGTTCAACAGATGTTCAGGCTAAGATCACAGCTGGAGAGAGCATCCACATCATCAGGGGCACCAAAGGTACTGACTGCACAATATTACAAAAGCCCTTTAGTGAAAGGGAGAGCACGGTAATCACTGTTAACGGTTAAAATTTGAGTTGATCCATCTTCTCTAACATAACGGAACGTAAAACAGGAAAATCTAAATAATTAAACTTCAGTGGACAGAAAAAAATATATTAATCTGATTTTCACGTTCCAATTTACCTGATTATTTCCCTCATCTGTTTCAGGGACGTACATCAGGACATCCGATGGTAGAATCTTTGCCATCAGAGCAGCTAATAAATCCAAGACAGCCGAGGAGAGTACAAAAGCGCCACCCAAAGGTAGGATGGCTCATTTACCAGAACTGAGCTCCACTTAAAGCAGAGACACGGGGATATAAAATGAATATTATAATATATATGATCACATTTGTATGAATATGAAAATGAAAATAGAGCCCTGTAAGGGGAGGATGTTTATCTGAAGGTTTGAATTCTTGATTAATAATAATATAATATCTTATCCCTTTTTGTTTTTTCTTCTCAGACTCCCAGGCCATCAGTGACAGCTGTTTGCCACTTGACAAGAAGCAGCAGGTGCCCCCCAAGCCTGTGCCCCGCCCTCTGTCACCTGACAGCCCGGAGATTATCAACGAATTGCAGCGCTGCACAGCTGGCACAGGAGCCGTAGCCACCATAGTCTCCGGAGCGGAATCGGAGAGGGCAGCAGAGAGCAATGTGAACAACTTGCCTTCCACCAAACTGCTTCAGACCAATGGCAGCAGTAGGTGTTTTTCCAGTGGAAATATAAACCACCATGATGCCTCTGTGACTAATGTAATGCAGGAACACGCTGACGCCATTGGCGCCCAAGACCTTAGAACAGGTTCCAAGCGCAAAGCCGCCACCCCATCTTTAGATGAGCAGCCCAGCAAGCAGCCTTCAGCTGGTATACACTCCTCAGCCCCCCGTGTCTCACATGGCTTCCCCTTTACTGGGGGCTATGGCCTCCCCCCACTGGGCCTCAACCCCTCTATGATAAGTGGGTCAATTGGGCACCCACTCTTTGTTGGGGCTGGTTCGCCTTACTTTCAGCCACCACCCCACTCTCAATTAGGGGACCCCAATTACATGTACGCAGATCTGTTTGGCTTGGGCGGAACCAGTGCAGCCCCAACCTCCTCCCCCTCCTCCACCTCATCGACGACAACCACTGCATCTTCCTCATCCGCATCAGTCAAAGCTGCTAGTCTGATCCCAGGCGCCTTGCCGCCATTCATGCTGAGCCCCAGCATGGGAGGGATGCTCCCTCCAGGCCTCCCCCTGTCTTACAATCAGTCTTTGGCTAGCGTCTACACAGGGTCAATGCTGCCAGGTGGGCTGCCAGGGCCGGCTGCCACTCCTGGCCCCGCTGGATCCAGCTTCCTATCCCACTATCCTCCCACTGCTGCCTCCAGCTCCTCTACATCTTCCACTTCCTGCTTTTCCCTCTCAGCAAGGTCTGAGGGCCAGCGGGTTTCAGTTCTGGTGAACGGTGGCAATCTTAGCAGTGCCAGCAGTTCAGATTGCGACGATGACATAATTGAGGTGAGGGGACAGTGACAGCCAAAAGATGTGGTCATTTGAGGAAGTTTAGCTTGTTTGAAGGTAATAATCATTGCAATAGGATGACGTCCTATTTGCAAGGCTATAGGCTTTAAAGAGTCTGTGGCTGTGAGGAAAAAATAAGCTTGAGAGGGATGAAAAAAACAACAGTAGGAGTTGGGGCTTCCAAGTATTTTTTGTTCAATACTGGCATTGAGATACTAATCACTGGATTTAGTGCTGCTGAATGTGGACCTGCAGTGAACACAGATGGTTACTTGTTGTCCTGTTGGCCTCAGAGTTGCTAGCAGTTCTGCAGCTTTGTTAAATGTCACGGCTCTGGGCTTATTGAGCAAATTAATGATGTTGATGGGATGGAATCACTTAGAAAAAAAGGTCTGATAATTAAGTTAGCAGGTACCTAGTCTTTGTCACTTCTCCACTATTGCTACTGAATATTTATGAAAATTTGTAAAGACTAAACTTTAAGAAAGCATTTTGCTTAAAGTTAAGAATCCACAGCCAGGACAGGGGTATTTCACATTTTTGATCTTGAACAAAAAGGTGGGTCACCCTGAACTTTGACGATGCATTTGAGGCTTGTTGAGGGCGAGGTGAATTTACTGAAACCTTAAAACTCTAATTAACGAATGTATGCTTAATCAAATGCCTTTAAACCAGGCCTTTTTTTGAGGAGTCCTATTCATGCGTCAGATGTGGGAAGAAATTACTTTTGTGTGTGTGTGTGTGTCTGTATTTTCTATTTATGTGATCTGTTATTTTTCAATGAAAACAATTGCCTAAAAACAGCCAGGTGAAAATGAGAAAAAAAAACTGTGTCGTGGTGAGGTGTCCTCCTTGTAGCGGAGAGACAACCAACAGAAAATGCCTTTTTGCCTCCATCTTTCTGAATGTGAGCTGTAAGAGAGGAGAGGTAAGAAAAGACAGATGGTCACTGTGGCTCTCTGAATCTCACCCATAGTCTTATTGTAGCCTAGTGAAAAATGATGCAAACCACTCACTCAAGCCTATATATGTGTTTGTACAAACCACAGAAGAGCTGAGCTCACAGCCCCAAGTCTTGTTTTCGCTTGTGTCGTTCATTTGTCGGTATCTGTGCATTGTGTTCTTAAGGGTAACAAAAGGAATGGTTTCAAAAATTGTGTTTAAACTTGTGTTCTTAGTTTCGTAACACTTACTGACAAACTCCATCTCTGCTCTGCTGCTCTTTTATTTGTCTCATCCTATTTTGTCGACAGCAGTCCGTATGAAACCAAACTAATTTATTTTCTTTAATTTGTTATTTCAAGAAAGATGGTGCTGCTTTGTTAAAAAAAGAGAAATGTGCACACGCACATCAACAACCATTGAAGAGGATTGTGTCTTAAGAGTCCAAATGATGCTGTCGTCAATTTAAAATCCACCACAGCAGCAGCATTGTCACATTGTCACAACGTACATGTGCATTTCTCTGTATGACCCAAGGTAACACTGTACACTGCACTGTAAAAGAGACACAATTCTGTACGTGTGTATAGATTGATTGAACGCTGAAAAACAAAACTTCGTCATGTGATCAAGCTCCCTTCAGATTAATCCTAAACGAGCATCCTACCATTCCAAAGGATCCTTTCTGATCACAGTAACTGATTATCTTCCCCTCCAGAATGGCTACAGGAAGAGCGCTTTTTAAAAATGACTAGCTCTCTTTTGCCAAAACTCTTAATACTGTTCAGCATAGACAACCGTTTCTTGACTTTTCTCTTCAACACATTTTGTTCTCCATATGGAAATTCTTTTGTTTACTTTGGTTAATTTTTTTTCTTTTTTTACAATGTTTAAATTTACCAAATGTATTTATTTATGACAGTGCATATTTATTCATTTTTATTTTTGTACATTGTTGTTTTGTTTTTCTTTTTTTGATGCTTTTCACTGTTTGTAAAATGTTTATGGTCATATACCTATTGTTGTTACCACAGATGGAAAACACTATGTTTATTTTTGTGTATGTTTTTTTTTTTTGAAGAAGTGACAACCTGCCAGTCTGACCCAACACATGTGAACTTGTGCAGAACCTGCATGTGGACCAACCCACTGGTGTGTTTCTGTACACATTATTATCCAGGAATAGCATCTTTAAGAAGGATTGAGTAAATAACATATCCTGTTACCGTAACTCTCATCGGCTCTCGATTATTACACAAAAATGACATTCGAGATATATTAGTGATTTTCACCATGACGAGCTCTCATTCCTTCAGCCGAACATCCTGCACCCACACACGTTGCAATTGGGATACGTATCTTAAAATATGTATCTGAATTATATGAGCCTTTCTTGTGGTATTAAGTGAAGCTCATTCACAAGTAATGGGTCAGAAACCAAGGCAATATCACTTAATTAAGTGGAAAAAAATTAAGTGGAAAAAAAATGATAAAGTGCTTTCTTGTCTTCATTTTTTGTTACTTTTGTTGTCATAACCATATCATCAAAAATGTTCATCTGTGTCATTTAGATTATGGAAAATCAGTGACTTTTCAGTGTTGAACTGTTTGGATGTCAACTCAGTGTTTGCTGTGCTGACTGCTTGCTCTTTTATTTCACAGTTCTCTACTTGAATATACATGTTTATTTATACAAATGAATTTGGCTCAACAAGCCAAGCCGTCTGTCTGAATTCCACATTAGCAGAGATTATAAAAGCTGCTGTCTTTGAGGATTAGCTCTAGTCAAAGCCTGTTGTGTCTTTTATTGATAGATAACATGTCTGAAATTGCATTACTTTTAGAACCTTTTGTTTTTGTTTTTGGAGGTTTGTAAATAAAAAGAAATATGTTCTAAATAATACCCTGTTCTAATTTTTTACAGCACTAATGAAAGTAATGGAAGATGAAACACCCTTTTTCTTTGTTTATTCCTTACAAACACAAAGAAAAAACAAACACAAAGCACATGTAAAATTGGATCACGTGTGCTATCAGGCATGAGTGTTAACTGATTTAATATCATGCTGCTTTGATAGACCCTGAAAAAAGATCAACATAAACAATGAAAGAATCAGAAAGTTATAATACCTCCCACCATTGTGTTGAGCAGTATGATGATGATTGTAATATAGTGGTACAATAGATGTGTTGTAACATAAAGGATGAAATCAGGAAATGTTTTTTACCTAACTCCTGAGCAAAGATCAAAGATCATTTGAAATTGTCTTTTTAAAAATCCTAAAATCAAACAGAACATACACATTTTTCTTCTGACCAATCCAAACATCCTTTACCCTTCGTAATTTTTTGTTTACTCTTCCCTCTCTATGTACATTACATTAACATGACAGTGTATTGTACCTCCTGTTTTATTTTATTGCCTTAGTTTGATTTTCTTTTTATTGTCCCTATTTTATAAGACACAGGTACAACACCACATTTCACTGCACATTGTACCATGTATGACTGTGTGCATGACAAATACATCTCTTGAATCTCAAAAGTAAGAGTAAGTTAATGTCAGTTTCAGTGAAAGGTGTAAGATTATTTAATTTCTAATTATTATTAACTTTGATTTTGTACTGAACGCAAAGAGCTATTAACCCATGAAACAGCACATGATTATTTAATTACGTGACTCTTACTGTGTTAAATATACTGCAGCAGTAAGACTTAAAGAAGCCTGGAGCTGTCATTGCCATGCAGTAAATATATGACCCTGCAATGGTCGACTATTGTTTTTTGTTTTTTACTGAGAGAAAAACAAAAATAACAAAGAAAAAGTTTTGTGGCTATAGAGTAACTCAGCTCGACAATCGATTACGTAGGTCTACTTTACCCGGAAGAGAGGGGACGAGAGACTGCCACTGAAAACACACTATTTATACTGTTATTCAGCATTATTCGAGTTATACTTACACAGCGGTGTCATTAAGGAGGCGACTATTCTTCTGATGCTGGTTTAGTGATTTTATGTCGTCGTTTCCGGGCGACACGTGCGCTTAAAGGTTGCCCCCGCGCCAGCTGAACACGGAGATATCTCGCGCGACTCTGCATAATTTTTCCTCCATTTTTTTTATTTTTATTTTTTTTGCTTCCTATCGCATCGGTGGAGACCAAGGGATACGACATGAGTGTAATAATGGCCGGAGTTCTCCTTTATGACATGTCCATTGCAAAGAACTCTATTTCCCAGCGTGCTGCGGTGCTAGAAGGCTACGCGATATGACGTTTTTCCACCGACTGTTGATGACGGTGGCAGACAGCGCAGGTCAGTAGATGATTACGGTTGCTGTTCCTGGGAGTAGGAGTGCCTGCTAAGATCATATTAATGTCCCCGCGACCTGTTCTGGAAATAGACAGAAACCCAGTCACATCAACGAATGGAGCTAATACCAGTCCTGGAGAGTCTTTGAGCTACACGCGAATTGACGCAGGTGTAGGAACGTCTCTGTCATTGTTTTGGAGGCCTGTTGCTAACTACGGGGAATCCTCGGGCTAGCCCGGTACACACCGGGCCGAAAGAGAGCACACAGGAGCAGGACTGGTAATCCCTGGGTTTGCTTTTCAGTCATATTTCACGCCAGCCGCTTTATCTTACTGTAGAACCGGGGATATCTCCTGTTTCCCAGCTGCGAAATCAGCGTAACTCGAGGCGAGTTCAGTTTGACAGCTAGCTAACTTTAGCTCTCCTGCGTTCGCTAGCTAAGTCAACCGAGATTCTCACAAGAGGCAGGCTCTTGGTTTTGCATATTCACCTGGCTGCTTGTTGCTGGTGATTTGGATATTGATTTACTCGTGTCTCCGCCGACTGAAGGTCGCCAGCTCGGCAGCCAGACCAAAGGGTCTCCTAGCCTTGTTGATCCCACCTTCAGGCATATATCTCCTGCAACGCAAAGTTTGTTTCCCCTATCTGGGTTGTAAGGATCACTCCAGTCGCTTTGTGTCCACTCTTTCAACGTTACAGACAGTTAGGAACCATTTTTAAAGATTAATGTCACGTGTCGCATCCAACCAAAGAGCACGAGACGTGATCAAAGGGAGTAGACCTCGATTGAGTTAATAAATGAAACGACCTCTACTCAACTGAAACACAGTGACCCGGATGAAGGCCCACCGAGAGGCGTGGAGTTTGATGCTGTCAGGAGTCACAGGTGTCACCTGTTCTGCTTGGCATTATTGATCTCACACCAACATCCAACAACTACTGTGCCAGAAGCAACTGACCCGCTGTTTCTCTCTCTTGAGCTGATCTGCTCAAGAAGGAGCATCTTAACAAGAGACCACCATGAATCGTTACTTGCCAGTGGCACGACAGCACTTCCTGGCTACTGTTGCCAGCACCAGTGTGGTGGTAAAAACTATAAGTGCCGTAGTGGTACTCCTTTATTTGTTGTCATGGGTTGTTGACACTCCATACGCATTGGGGGTGACCCCAGGATACCTCTTTCCACCCAACTTTTGGGTGTGGACTCTGGTGACCCATGGAGTGGTGGAGCAGCATGTGTGGGGTGTAGCAGCCAATGTGGGGACAATCATGGCCTGTGGGCGCCTCCTGGAGCCTTTGTGGGGCGCTCTGGAGCTCCTGATCTTTTTTGCAGTGGTTAATGTGTCTGCAGGCCTCCTGGCAGGACTCTCGTACCTCCTCACATATGTGGCCACTTTTGCCCTTGACTTCCTGTTTGCTGTGCGGGTCCATGGAACAGCCGGGTTCCTAGGAGGTGTTCTGGTGGCATTAAAGCAGACCATGGGGGATACTACAGTTCTCAGAGTGCCACAGGTAAGGCTAACGAAATAACATAAATAATTTCTGTTCTGCGCTGATGCTTGTTGTCAAGGAGTATGCTCCTGTGAGCTTGTAAATAAAACAAGACTAGTGGTCTTGTTACCAGTGACGAGCAGAACAGCATAGTTGAGTGATGTACCCTAATAATAATGTAATAATGTACCCTAAGAATGTAAACAGCACTGGAAACCAACCCACTCGCCCCAAATCCTTATTGTACACAGAAGGTTTTTTTCACAGGCATTGAGGCACACTTCATTTTACTCTACATCAGTGGTTCGACTTTTCAGCCACTTAAGCTGATAACAACTCAATAAACCTTGTTGTAACAACCAACAATTAGCAGTTGACCAAGCATCTTCTAATGAAGCTAAGTGATGTGGCTAAATCAGATAGGGCTATAAAAAGTAATCGCAGTGCTTCCAACTTTAAGCTATCGTTTTTGTCTTCTGCTCTTGTCTAAGGTGAGACTCAAAGCAGCACCAGCTTTGGTCCTCCTCCTCCTGGCCTTACTGCGCCTGTCGGGACTGCTCCACAGCTCTGCCCCACTTGCTGCTTACAGCTACGGCGCCCTGTCTGGATGGGTTTACTTGCGCTTCTACCAGAGGCACAGCCGGGGCCGTGGGGATATGTCAGACCACTTTGCCTTTGCGAGTTTCTTCCCTGAGGCACTGCAGCCAGCCGTGGGGCTGCTGGCAGGGCTGGTCCACGCCACTCTAGTGAAGATGAAAGTGTGCAGGAAGATGGTGAAGAGATACGATGTGGGAGCACCCTCCTCCATCACAATCAGCCTACCAGGGACAGACCCACAGGACGCTGAGAGGAGGAGGTGAGTTAGAGCAAAGAACTTCCAAGTTAAACGTTACGTGTTCATGCATACACGTGTACATTGAGCTGAAAATATTAAATACTATTTCAAGTAACTTGACAAGTATATTCTAGAGGAAACTGAATACTGGAGGTCTAAGTAAATGACGTTTTCAAATTGAATTTTAAATGTAACATGAACTAATATCACATGGCTGTAAGATACATCAATAAAATCAAAACAAGCCACATTAGTTAATCAAGAATGCAAGAAACTATCAGAAGAGTGGAAAAAAAAGCACGTACATCCCCTCACCCTGACAGTCTTTGACATAATGCATTCCCTGGCCCCTTGCCCTAACTTAAACCATCTTATCTATTGTATATCATAAAGCTAAAACCTTAACTCTCAACCCTCAAAATGCTCTTGAATGGTGAGGACAGCTAAAACGTCCTCACAATAATTGAAAGATATGCACACTCATACACACTCCTTATAGTCAAATAGAATAGTCCTGGAAAAGAAACTGTTCTTAAGCTTTGTTTACTTAGTATGGTTTGATTTATACCTTGCTCTACAGCGCACGCACACACACACACACACACACACCCTGAATCCTTGAAGCTGCTCCAGTGACCCTGCCCCGTGAGGAATTACTGTCTCACTTTACATGACATCTTGTTTCATGTACTATGTACTACTACAGTGATGCAGTAGAGACAGCAGATTATTTCTGCATGAAGGACTGACACAACCAAAAGCAGCGCTCCCCTGTTACATAGCTGTACTCTCCTCTCGTATCTCTTTCCCTCTTCCTCCCAGACAACTGGCCCTCAAGGCTCTGAACGAGCGTCTAAAGCGTGTGGAGGACCAGTCTGCCTGGCCTAGCATGGACGATGAAGAAGATGAAGATGAGGACGAGGTCAGAACTGATACGCAGCCACTTCTCCAAGGTGGACGTGACCCCTCCGCTGCATTGAGACCAACAGGAGGACCCATCGGCACCTCTCTCGCCTCCACGTCCTCATCTCCAGTGTCACAGAGTGGCGGCGCATCATCCACAGGCGGAGTGCAACACCCTGCGTCCAGCATTATCAGCTTTGAGGATGCACCGTCTCGATCATAACAAATAGAATGCACACGTGCAGATGCGCAAGCTGTGTTCATTGTCACTGGCCGATACTAGCATTCAGTGTCTTTGGCTAGTATACTAATATATTTGGTGACAGCGATTAGGCATACACTCAGTACCACACACACACACAAACACTCAATGTCTTTGACCAGTACATAGACACAACCATAGACTCCCAGTGTCTTCATGGAGCCCAGAGGGTGGTAACTGTACAGTGCTTTCTGATGCTTTCAGATGTTTGGTTGTAAATGCTCAGTGTAGTCCAGCAAATTGGACGCTTAGTCCTTCTCATCATCTCTGCATACAATGATAGTCATCCAGAAACTGTGTCTCGTCTGGACTTGATCTTAACTTGCAGAGCTCTGTCCACTGCTCTATCGTTTGTTTTGGTTTGAATTAAATAACAGTGGGTGTACAATAATCTTTTTGTAAATGCTTTTCAGAGCAGCCAAAATTGTTCTCTGATTGCGTGCTACAAGAAAGTTGTCAGACAGAGACTTGAATATTTGATTCTTGATGAAAGGGCGAGTATGCACACCATTGTGATATGTGCAAAAAATGGCTATGACATCAAACCTTTTTTTTTTCAAATGTGTAAGAGAGGAAGTGTGAAAAGCATGTGGGTCACACCAAAACTGCTGGACCAGGGGAAATATGCTGCTGCACAACTGACCTATTACTGGTCAATGATACAATTCAAGCTTTGAAGAAGTGCCAGGTGAGAGAATTTTCTGAACTAGGTTCATTTGCCACCTGGTGTCGACCTGGAAAAGCAGGCCGAGAAATGAAACGTGCACCCCCCCCCCTTTTTCCCTCTGATTGGTGCTCAGCAGAAAACATTTCAGTATTTTTTTTTCATTCACATAGCTCTGCGGATATTGATTCTGATTCTTGTGATTTTATGGATTGAATATTTTTTAAGTTGATTTCAGGCCTAATCCTAGAACACTGTCCTGTACCCTTTTACACCTCTACTGCCTAGGATCTGAAATGAGAATCAGAAATAGCTGTGCTGAAGTGAATATTATACAGAGAAGTGTACAATATTTTGTTCTGTCATTTTGCAACGTTACAAATACGGGGTGTGACTTAGAAACGGGTAGGTGATAGTCTCACTGGTTATACACAGAATGTGCAGGTATTTTTATGGATTGTCTTGCAGATTCAGAGATTGTTTCTGTGATGTGTCAGATGCTTACTTATGAGGATAAATGACTTCATTGACAGAAGATTCCTGCATAGATCATTAGTCAGTCTGGCAATTTTCTTGGTCCCATTTTTGTCAACATCTTGCTTTGAAATGACAATGCAAACCTGAAGGTGATGGTAAATAATTCTAGGGAGGTTGAAGGGCTGTTCAATTTGTTTAATCTAAAATGTTTTATAAGTTCCTTGTGGAACAAGGTCTGTGATACATTTGTTTTTCAGACTCATTACTCTACATGTCACATTCAGTTCTGGGAACAATCAAATCTGTGACTTCCCATTTTCCCACCTGTCTTTGTTGATTAAGTCAGATTTGGCCAGTTAATCATTTTAGATGTTGCAGTCACAATAGTAACAAGGTAGGGAAATGGCATACGTGTGCGCTTGTGATAACTTTAAAATTGTTTTCAGTTTAATAATTTTCAAATAGTTAAGAAACGTACACTTGCTCCTTCGCTGCACACAGTAACAGGTTTTAAATGTGAAGTTAAATGTAAGTCAACCCTTACCCTTAAAATGTTACCTTAATTTTTAAAGGCATTTTCGGGTAAAATAGGCTGCAGATTGTCTTGTCATTGTTCGCCAATGCCTTGAACATTTCACATAGTAAGGAGGTAGTATGAGATTCATGGTCACCACTGTGGTTTGACACTTTATATCAGGTTTCAAAAACAGCCACGAGAAGCAATATGAAATTTAAGAACTACACAAATTTATAGGGATTAAACAAACAAGTATACTGTTCCATGTCCAAGTCAAAGTCGTTTCCTATTCTGGTATTTGTTTTGTGAAGAATAGTCTTGAAGTGGCCTTATTCATAATTTTATTTCCTGCCAATTTAGGAAGTGTGTATCATATTGACAAGCGAATGACCAAAAACATCAAACCAAGTGTAACAAAACACCTGCAGATTATTTATAACTAAAATCCCATTCTTCATTAATTTGCCGGAATGGATTTAATGTCAGCAAAACATCTTTTGCAAAACATAATGACAGTTAACACCAGAGCAAGAGAAATATCCAGCATCTAGAATACTGTAAACACAAATGCAGTGGCTTTTGTCCAGTTGACAACAGATTTTTTTTCCTTGTGGGTGTAAAATCCAAATTTAAAACATTATCACATACAATAAATTCAGATTAAATATTTAGTGCTTGAGTTTTTATTATCCCTAACGAGAAGCAGCTTCTCTTTACCTGAAGGAAACTTTATATTAGGAAAGTGATAAGCCATATTAGTGTGATGATGGGTGTTGTATCCTGTATTTCTCTTTGTTCATTCTGCTTAGTTCACTATTTGCTTATTAGCAGATGTTTACTTTGGACACAGGAATATGGGAGTGACGTGTCTTTCGGCTGATTCAAATCCATCTTTAATGGGGAGAAGCTTGAGCTACAGTCAAATATTTGAAATCTCAAACTGCTTTCTACCATCAAAAGTCTGCAAAAAGAAATTGTGGTAACAGCATGTTGTCATATGAGCTCAGCTGCTGGCACAATATAGCTTGCATCACACAAATATCAACAATGCAGTTGAACACATTCTAGCATAGATGCATGCAGATAAGTGTGAAATTTTGTAATGTGGTCACGTTTTGTCTTTTGATCCTTGAAAAGCTGTTGGAAACTTGTAGTTGGCAGTCTGAGGTTTTATAGGGAGCCTGGCTAATCTGACTTTCATCCAATACTCCACTAGCATTCTTCTTTTTTCTCCATATTCCCATTTGGTCTGGCTCAAGATATTCTCAAAGGAAAGTTAGGAATGTAATCGCATACTGTCTATATGAATAATGCCACAGTATAGCTTCTTTAGACAAAGTAGAAAAGCTACAGACAATAATGGCAATGATCTCCACTGCAGTTGGCATCACTGACATTATTGCACCGGTTATTGCAATGGATTTATTGCACTGCAGTGGCCAATAAACTCGCTCCAAAATGCTGTTACTGCAATTTGGTGCCATATGCCACTTTTAAGTGTTTTTTCCCTCTGTATATCAGCATCTTTGTCAATATTGCAGAACATTTCCTGTGTTTTTTATAATTTATTCTGAAGTGAAATTGGTTAAGTACTTGCTGTGCGGTAAAACCAGTATCCATGATTTCTTGGTGAAAGCAGTTTTTTGTCCAAACTGAAAATAGACTACAGATAATACTACTGCGCTTAATTTTCCACTCAAGTTGGACATTCACAACATTTTTTTAAACTAGATTTTAAAAGTTGTATTTTCGTCATTTCTCCACTTTTGCACTAACCGTTCTTGTCCACACAAATGTCTCTCTCTTCATCTGTACTGTGGCTGTTCCACTTCACAGATTTTACTCTTTTAATTTTCAGATATATTTCTTACAAAATAAAAGATGATTGTATGAAATTGAACACTGTTTCAGTCTTTGTTTTTTTCGTCTTGCAGTATTTACTATCCCCATGCACCCTTATGCATGTTAGGGGTGACGTAGCTCTGTTGTGCCAGTACTGCAGAACAACACAGTTTAGAACCTTAATGATCTTTTGCTTTTGCAAGAAACAGTCCTCTGCTATGTGAATTGCTCATGCACATAGTAATGCTTTATACAAATATAGATGGAGTGTCAAATTTCAACTACAGTGATTAAAACAAAAGAAACTTGTGCAACAGTAAGGTAAAAGTATAGGAAAGCAAAAGTCTCCAGTAGTGTTGACTGATAAATTGTCGAAATGTGAAATTGGAGCATGAAAACAGCACACACTTGGTTAGACAGACTAGAACATTTGCTTAAATTCAGGTTGGTTCACAGTTGGCCTGTAGTGCTTGAACACTCAAAATCTAAATTACACAAGGAGACCCAACAACTAAAAACGGTCTCGAGCTTTGCGATGTGGTTAGTTACTCCAACTGACCGCCAGGTGGGGCTGTAAGCACAGAGGGTAATCTGGACAATTAATTCCTGTTTATGAGCTGGCGAAACGGTTGCAAGATCAATTAAATATGAATCGGGGCATAACAGAGCTGACATACAGCTATCTCTTCATTGGTGACCTCTTCCTTTAGAAATTGTTTGATACTAATTTATTTGATAATTGATCCAGTACTGATCAAGTGTCAACCATGACACATGACAGTCCTGTGAAAAATACACTTCATGCTTGAAATAATAGCAGAAGTCTACAGTGACTCAGTTCGGATCCCACGTACAAGTTTAGATTCCTGTAAAACAGAATCCTCTCCCTTCGCTTTTAAGCACACGCGAAGACGTCTTTAAAAATTAGAACTATGTCTACTATGTCATAGTGGACGGTGTTTCGGGCTCATCATACAATTGCACTACCGTGACAGATTTCTATACTGTACAGCTCATGGGATTATAACTCAGATCACAGTAGTCAGACTTGTCGTGCCCGCGCAGGTGTGGCTCTCAGGCTCGTGCTTACCACCCCTCCCCCCAGCTACAAATTCTAAACCCAGGGTGCGCGCTCATGTGAAATAATTCATTGTATGAGAGACGGGAGGAAGCAGCGAGCGACTCGACGGGTCGGTAAAGCAGCACTGCTCCGGGAAACACTGAGAAATCCAACCGCTAGCTACATAAACTACAGGTAAACTACTTTATTGAATATCCCGCGAATGTCAGTCGACATGTTTTACAACACCGTACACTTTAAAGGCGGGTAGTCTTTTTTGTTAAAACTTGTCCGGGGCTTTGAAACGTCGTGCTAGCAAAGCTAAGAGCTAGCAGAGTTAGCTAACGGTAGCCAAGTTAGCTTTTCCTCCAAGCGACCTCAGTCTCCATACCGCCGCCGTGCTTGCTTTACGGTTGAATCGGCGGAGAAGCCGGTTCGTGACGAATACGTGGTTTTCTGTGGCTTTAATGGACTTATCGAGGGCTGTTTGTGAACAGCGCTAACTTGAACAATCCATGTAACCTGGACCGTGCAGACCGGCCTATGTAGGCGAGCCGTGACCAAACAATGAGGCTCTTTTCGTGACTTGACTCGGCTGACCAGGCTTCCTAACGGCTCAGTGTTACTTCACGGATGGCTGCCCGTTGTATGTTCTAAATGGCACTTTCCAGGAAACTTGATTAAATAATAAAAAAATAAATGTTATCTGTCAATATTTCTGATTTAGAAAACAAACCCAGTTTCTTGTTTTAGGTGGTAAAACATTTTCAATAACACTATGACACAATATCTTCCTGACAGGAGGTTTAAAGTTTTTCCGCTTTTCTCATATTATATTTAATAAACATTCTTCACCTCTGTAAGTCATATGTACATTATGTACGATACACTCTGCGGATCCCGCTGGCTGTTTAGTTTGGATTGGGGCCACCCACCCATTCTTCCACTGCGGACACACTAGCCATCTGTTGCCTCTGTGATGACGCCATCTTTCTGGTGACCCACCCAGTGGTTGGCTGGTTTAAAAACATGTTTGACTTAACACTGGGAGCTCTGTTAGACAAGCAACTTTTTCTGTATGTTGGCTGTGATGTCTTGTTGACCGCATAATTTGTTTTGGAGTGCAGCAAAGCGTCGATGTGCTGGTGATCTGTTTTAAATGTGAACTGATCTCGATTATTATTGTGTGACATCAATAGCGTGTATGCTTTAATACAACAGTGAACCAAATTGGTGGAAAATTGTAGTAATCAAAATGACAATTGATATGATAATTCATTTTTTGCTGACCAGCATTACAGTATGTTGCAGAGCATCAGTGCTCTTAATCTATACATTGTCAGACCACATGTGCTCCTCTGCAGTGTTACTTGGAAAAACTGTGGTGGTTTTTGCTAACAGATGCATATTATAGATTTGTTATTTTCTGTATAATTAGACCTACTCGTGTTGGTATTCTTGCTGATGCAGAGAAGCCTTTCAAATAGCATTAAAGACTATAACTTGACGCACTTCAGGCAGGAGAGGGTGTGGAACATGATTTATTGTTGATCCTACACACCAATGTCCTTGAAGGTGTGAAATCCTATCCTTTTGTCTTTGATTGACCAAAATCCTATTTTAATAGATTTAGTCAGAATTTCCAAATAGACACAGGCTTATTTGCAAAATAGGTATATTAGTACTTTGATTTAGACATGTCACCTGGTAGTGGCACAGATTAATCAAGGGAGAAATGTTACAGTGAACTAATTTTAGCAGCATAAAAGAGTAATAATTCTCAGTTTCTTTCACATAAATTGATTCTTTCAAAATTTCACCACCCATTAAGATGCAAAACAGGTTGCGTAAAGAAAACACCTGTTGTGTGTCTGTCAGAAACTGTAATAAGCATAGGCCAGCAGTTAAACCAAGGCTAATTTCCCAGCCGGAAGAATGTGTGGGGTGTTTCCTGGTATACACACATGGTTTTGATGCAAATGATGTCAGGCTTTTCTAAAGGACACACTTATGAGTCATAAAGCACTCAGTAATTATTTTAAAAATGCTGTTTAAGCTGTGTCACACAAGGAAACAATACAAAATTAATAGCTTTGTTTAACAATTAAGTGATTGCAAGAGTGGCTTTGACAGGCAGTGCTGATGTCAAGAGTCAAGTTAATTAGCAAAGCAGATCAGTTTCTGAAAAGGACCACAGCCAGGGCTGAATGTATGGGTGTGGCGTAAAATCAAACATTAATGTTGGGAAAATCAGTAGGTGAGTCACAAAGGCGGTACAGAGATCCATCCCTGGTATCAGCCCACCTCCTTTACTTTAATTGACATTGTTTATCTTGTGTATCCTGTTGCTTCCTTTGCCTATTTCCTTCTTCTTTAACTAGGTCACTCTTTTTTCTCCTTGTCAAACTTGATGCATCACCGTAAACCAAGTAAATTGGAAAATTAACTCCAGTGAAAACTGAAAAACGTTTTATATCTTTCAACTTTGTTCTTCTGTCAAATTGAATCTTTTTGAATGTGTAACATTTTGTTTTACATTTTAGCATATATTGGGTTGTTAATTGTCGACACACTAGTTTTTTGGTATTGTTTTGGTTAGTTAAATTTAACCTGCAGGGGTTTCTGACAGTCATTCTAACATGGTCTGCTACAAGAGAAGAAATAATTTAATCACAACTTTAAAAAACTCTTCATGTCTCCTGACATATATACGGAAGAAATAAATCAGTGAGATAAATCAGTGAACGTGTCACAGGACATGAAGCAGGTTATCCACTGGCACATGTTTGCTTACAAAAAAGCGTATTACAGGAGTAAAAATTGTTGTGTGTGTCTGTGTGTTTGTTGTGAATGTTGCTTGAGGAAATGTGTCCAAATGTACTATGGTTTTAAAAGCAAGCAAAATTCTGATCAGAAATGGACTGCATACATAACCCAAAGCTGAAATATGTAGGTAACACACAGTTTGCAGTAGTCAGGCGCATATAAACTGCTCTGAGGATTAGTGCAGAAACCATAAGACTGACTGGTTCGGACTAGAGATGTATGTATGTATTTTATGAATAAAAACATTGTGCTACCAGCTATTTTGTTCTCCTAGCTGAGGTTCTGTTGTCCTTTTCCAGACACTTAGTACACAGTACCGTGTTACTGTGGCAGTTATGTTGCTGAAGTGGTGCCACCATGACAGATGATATGAACTTGAAGAGTAAAGTAATTGTGTGCACATTGCTTCATCTAAAAACTACAGCGTTATGTACTCTGCACTTGTTAATGTATAAGGGGAAATTGCTGTTTTCCTGTTATGTTTTATTCACACTTTATTGGTAAGATGTAAAATAAAGTAATATTACACACCCGTTTCAATACAGAATGGTGTACATGTTACATATTTCCTGTTTTTTTACTTTTCAGTGAAATATAATTTCCTTTTACATAGCAATATTAATCCAGTGGCACAAGATTACATGCCACTCATTTACAGCAACTTCTGACTGGAAGGATTACTGGAACCAAAATATGTTTTACTTCCTGGTAGCTCACCTCTTACGTGAAGTAATAATTATACCTTTATGTAGACACCTGTAAGTTGATGTGTAAGGACTGGATTTGAAAATGAATGTTATTATTTTTTTTAAATCCCTAACATGATTTCACATAACTGAAAATTCTGTTAAAATTTATAGTCAGTAGCCTTGATGTTTATTTTGCCTAAAATCTGTTGCATAAACCAAATCATCTTTTTACTCTTACTCTTAACCACAAATAAGAAAACAAGTTTCAACCTTAAATGTGAGGAACATGTTGTAGTAGTTGCAATTTGTGATTCCATGGTATTTCTTGCTATTGCTGCAGTTTTTGGTATAACCTTTACTTCCTTCTCGGCATCTTCCTCCAGGGATGGCGGCCATCCGTAAGAAGCTGGTGATAGTGGGAGATGGAGCGTGTGGAAAGACCTGCCTTTTGATTGTCTTCAGCAAGGACCAGTTCCCTGAGGTCTACGTCCCCACCGTGTTTGAGAACTATGTTGCTGACATAGAGGTGGATGGCAAACAGGTGAGACAGTTGTTGTGTTTTTGTCATTACCAGTCTTTACCCTGTCATGACACAGCAGAGCCTGGATGTAGATTGTTCCAACCCATGTCAAAGTTGAAGATGTCATTCCACCTTTTTATTGATGATTTTGCTTCATTAAAATCCAATTAAATAATTAATCTTCACAGAAGTTGAACTTTTGCTGACTGTGTGGCTATATACAATATAAGGATGTCTTCCCTGTCAATACATCTGACTTTGTCTCCCTGTATGTGTCATTCTGGATAATTGCAGCACCCAGCCCAACATATCAGTCACTTTGACCTCAGTCTGTGTTAATTGGATTCTGGGACATTGACTCTGGGACACTGAGAAGCCATTTCAAATTTGTCACACTGTTTTGATTTAGTTTTCTTTCCACCTTTACCTTAGCAGCCTGCTTAAAGAGGCCTGGATATGTCACATTTATAGTGTGTCACTCGCCCTGCTCTGTTGTTTCTAAATGCGTGTGTGTGTGTGTGTCCATTTGTGTCAGGTGGAGTTGGCTCTCTGGGACACAGCAGGTCAGGAGGACTATGACAGACTGAGACCCCTCTCCTATCCTGACACTGATGTCATCCTCATGTGCTTCTCCATAGATAGCCCTGACAGCTTGGGTGAGTAGACAGCACATGCACATAGACATTAAAAACTGACACACATGCATGCACAACATAAAATACTACACCGCCATCCTTCCTGTGTACGTCCCCATCTTTTTTGTAGGAGAGCTGCAGCCATCTTTAAGTAGAACAATGACTTTTCTTTTGTAATCGCTCTGCGCTGGTCATATGGAAATAGCTTTTCCAAATGAAGCAATAAAAGCTGTAGATAATTAATGTACAACACATGAGTTAAACTGAATTAAATGAGAGGGAGCTCTGGTTATAAAAAAAAACAAAGCCTTATGGTTCTATAGTTTAACATTCAAACTGGTTTTCCATCATACATTATGCTCTTTAGATGGTACTTACTTGTTCAAAGCAGCACATTTTCCTGAATTCAATTATTTTCTGACCACTGGCGCTTAGCGGTGACAGGGATGCTTTTATTTGTCCATTCTTCTGAAGGAGAATTGTCTGTGCACTGGCTCACATTTTAAATTACTTTTGTTACTGTTGGATAGATGAATGCGAATGCTGGCACCCTCAGATTTTACTGTTAATTAATTTAATGACGAGTTTTAGTGCTGCATTACCAAATGGCTTTTCAAAATACCACAGCAAGAGAAAAACATTACCCCTCTATGATTTTTTCTTCACTTAACTAGGTCAAATATTCACATCATCTAATGTTTAAAAAAATGTCCCATGGCAGGAACAACGTATATTGTTTCTCAGTTTTATTGGAACAAATTGTCTGACATAAAATTTTTCAGAAAAAACTTGATCACTGAGGTACTCTTTTCTTCACAGAAAACATTCCAGAGAAATGGACCCCAGAAGTCAAACACTTCTGCCCCAACGTTCCCATCATCCTGGTAGGAAACAAGAAGGACCTGCGTAATGACGAGCACACACGTAGAGAGCTGGCCAAGATGAAGCAGGTACCCAACTTCTTTTGTGTGGGTTACATCATGATTGAAAAATGTCATGATTTTGTGTATTCTGAATTCTTCACCGTAAAGGAGTCATTGTTAGAACTATTCAGATTTAGAAGAATTTGTCAGGGTGGAGGATTTGTGCGTTTACTATGGTGTAATTAAAATAATGGTCCCATCTTCACCCTGCTCAACAATCTGCCACTCAAACCTACAGTTCAAGGCAGTTAATAAAAAGAGAAAGGTTCACCAGTATATATTACAACTGTTAGCTTTATGGGTAGGTAATTTAGTCTTAGTCTGAATATTAAAGAGGTCAGTAAATGTGAATGTGTCTGAGTCAAATTCTTGGGTTTTGCCTTGTCCAACAGGAACCAGTGAAGTCCGAGGAGGGCCGGGACATGGCTGGACGGATTTTAGCATTTGGTTACATGGAGTGCTCTGCTAAGACCAAGGATGGTGTGCGGGAGGTGTTTGAGATGGCTACTAGGGCAGCACTGCAGGCCCGCCGTGGAAAGAAGAATAATAAATGTGTATTGCTGTAAAATGGCCGACATTTGGACTGTTTTCACCCTGGGCTACTGTATATGGGGTGGGTGCTCAGCAGGGACTGAGGGACTACTCAGTGGGAGAGGGAGGGATGGGAGGAAAAGCAGTAAACTACTACAGCTGTAAAATGGCTATTTGTTGGACTGAATTTACCCTGGGAGTTGGGTTTGGGGAAGTTTGATTGACCAGGTTGGGTGGGGGGATGGGGGAGCGCAGGAAATGACAACCGCTGTATACATGGGCTCTGTACCTGTTGGTTTACCATCAGTGTGGGAAAAGTGCTGGTGAAATGCTAACAGCACAGATAATGAGAACCACTGTCAACAGCAAACAGTAGATCACTTACACCCAGGTATTAATATGTGGATTTAGGGCTAGAGTTTGTGGATTTGGACAGATGAAGGGATGGAAAGAACGAAGCACAGTCTGGCTGTGACCACGATGAGACAATATACATTAGACCTGTAAAAAAAAAACTGCCAGTTTTCATGGTTTTATTTGCTTGCTAATTTTACATACACTGTAGTTACCCAGACAGATTATTCTAAAGGCTCCAGAAGTGGATAAATGACCATCAATAGTCAGAGCTCCACAAAAATGGTGCTTTAAGCATGGTTGGGATTGAATAACTTAAATTCAAAACCAAAAGATATTTCTCTTGTTAACCAAAATTGGGCATACCAGTTGATAGTGGGGGTCTTATCTGTCATGTTAAATGAGAGGTCTCGGATGTTGGATTATCACAGTGGTTTGGAACCACATGCTCATGTGTCCATCTCCAGTGACTTTTAGTCCCTCACTGAGGCAAATCCTGTGCTTACCCATTTTTATTGACAACCACACCAAGCCTTGCCTTTGTTTTTTTTCTAATTTAATAGCAAATGCGCCATTATTTGCAAATAAACTGTAGTTAAGGTACAGTTTGAATTGATTTAAACTGAAGCAACTGGCTTCTGCAGAAGAAGAGCAGTAAGACCCCCATCACGGTCAGGGCTAGATAATGATCTGTCCACATGCTGGTATTCTAATGACATTTGAATTGTTTAATATTCGATATTGATCTGCTCTTACCTTAAGGGTCTTTATCATTCAAAAAATTCTTTAGACCAAGGCAGTGGAAGTGGCAGGTAAATTGTGGTCCCCATGGATGACAGAGATAGCTTCCTGGCCAATGTAGTACAACCCGAGCAAACTGCTTGCAACTCAGCTCCCATCCATTTCTGTTTCACATAGCTGACTGCTGGTGCTCATCTTTCCCTGGTTGTTAGACCAGGACAAGGAACAAGGAGAGGAGAGTATTGTGTTTACATGCACACCATTGATCTCCTTATTTGGGATGAATGACTATTATTTTTTTGTGTAGGCATGTATGAAGGTCAAATGTACAAAAAACTGAATTGGTTCATGTTGAAAGGAAATATGCCTGTGATTGACAGGCATTTACAGGCAATTACATGTCTGCCTTTTACTTGTTAGCTGTTACTATCTGCCATCTCCATCAACAGTTAACTTCAAAAAGATGAACGTGACACATGATATGACCTTTTTATCCACAATATTGTGCATGGAAATGCCAGCATTGTCAGGTTGGGCATTCAGATCTAGAGTTTAACATTCAGGTAATTTACATGATACTGTTGTGCAAAGTGAGAATTAACCACCTGCTATGTTTCGGAAAACCTCCAGTTAGGGTATTTTTAAGGCCCTTTAGCAATGGTAAGAGTGGCGATTTATGTTTGGGATTTATTAGTCACCAGCCATCCCTGACTTTTCTGTGTGTTTAACTGCCAGATTGAGACTTATAAGCGTTATGTACCCTCCTGTTCTTCTTCCTGGCCAACAGGAAGGAGTCTGTTCCAGAAACCCAGTTTTGTGTTGTTTTTATACGTTATTTTTGCTTTAAAAGAGTCATAAATATGTTTTCTATCAGTATTTAAAAATAAGAGGAGGAAGACTAGGGGACTGGGCATGTTTTGTTGCTTTAGTACATTCGTTTGTGCTTTACCTGATTTCTTTAAATTTACAGTTTGTTGTAAAGACTCTCTATAATCATCCCTGCCAAATGCTGTTATCAGGCAGTCTGGAGAAAGGCTGGCCCCACGGCTGCCTCTGTAGAGCATCAGTAGGACCATGTGTGCTGGCTCTTTTGTTTTGAATTCAGACTTGGCTTAAAAAACTGTTTTTAAAAAAACCTAGTCTCCATATTATGTACAAATCAATTTTATTTTTAGGTTTTATTGTATTTTTAAATCCTGATTTTGGATGCTGAAACAGTGATGTAAACAAAGGAACAGTAAAACCAAGCTGTATGCAAAGTCTGTAAATATAAATTGTGGGTTTGTTCATACTAGACTCAACACATGCACAGGACTGGAAACTGTATTTGTAAACTAGCTTTGGTTTGTGTAATAAATTACTTTCTATAACACTCATTCATTATGGTCTCGTGGGGGAAGTGTTCAATCAATGCACATGTAATATGAATTAAGTGAGAGGTAAGTTATTTTCATGAAGTGATAAGTTACAGTGCACCCTGTGGTGGGCCAACAAAGATGAAAGAAACATATTAACTATCGAATGATAGAAAATCATTTGATAGACATTCAGTCCAGGAATGTTCTATTCAGTTTTATTTGGTATGCTCATCCAAACTTAAAGCTGTAAAGAATGCCTTTATTGTCACTATACACATGTACAATGAGATTAAAAGCCACTTATTTCACAGTGCAAACATTAGTACAACATTAGTAGATTTCTCACAAAAGTAAGACTAGAAGTAAATAAAGTACTTGCTGTTATAGCAGCACGCGTTTGATTTATAGGATGCAATATTGTCTCTTAGTCACCACCGACAACACTGTCAAAATCCATGTAGACTATTGGTCATTGGAATGATTTCTGAAAGGAGGATTGTAAGTAATGCCACTCAACCCAGGGACACACTATCAGCCTTAAACAGGCCTGTGCTGCAGAGAAATGGGAGTGTGTGGGAAGCCGAGGTGGAGTAGTAACAGCCTGTGTGGGATGATGCTGGATATTGTGGATTAATATCTAGGAGCCGCGTGTGTGTGCAAAGTGTGATTATGTAAAACAGCGTGGAGGCGTGGGATGACAGGAATAAAATCCATGCATGGAGTATGGATGGTCCGCACAAGTAGTGTGCATTTAAATTAACTTTTTCACATTTACATTTAGTTGTACATGCGACTGCAGCACATGTTATGCAATAAATGGTGTTAGAAACCTTTCCATGCCTGAGTGCCAGCCACTTTAACCGAACACTATAATCATTATGTGTTGGTGCAGCCAGAGAAATAAAGGGCAAAGGCCAGCTATCATCATTTAGGACCATCATTGGCATGGACTGTCAGAAGGAAGAAAAGCAAAGAAACAGATAAAACAGATCATGTGGTTGGTTTTATGAGTAACCTTATGACACCCAAACTGGAGACATACAATGACAAAACTTAACAAAACTTAACATTCACATTGCCTTTGTTTTGCACATGGCAGATGACAGGTAATGGGAAATCCATGTCCACGTGTATTCAGATGTATTCAGAAAAGAACATTTAAGACAAAATGATTAATGCAGATCTTGTGCGTTTTCATTTTCCAAGCATTTGCATGCAGTGTGTAATCTGATCTCAGCAAATATAGGAATGTTGCTATAGTTTTGGAAATGTCTAGTGTATTTCAGTTTTTTTGTATATCCAGTAGAGTTTACAACATGTCTTAAACATCCACACCTGACATTATGATTATGATTATGATTATGTGCGGCCATGTTGGCCACAACGCTACTGGAACAAGAGGTTAACACCCAGTGGGCCAATTCAGCTACTGCTTTTGGAGCAGAATATAGAAATAACACAATACTCGTTGTCATCATATATCATATTAATCAACTGATTAAGTGTCATTTCCTCGTTTCCATTAGATATAATGGTCTGTTACTGAGGGGCATAACGCAGGACCAGATCGAAACCAAAGACTGAAAACACGGAAGGAAGGAAGTTCGTCACAGCACACTCCACCCTAACTGGTGGCAGGGCATCATACAAGACAAAGCCGCTCCTTCGGTGCAACACTTGTGGAGGAATGAGCTAGAGGGAGGCTGTAGTAATGAGTAGCTGACTTTTTCTTTTTTTTCCCCCCCCTCCCTCTCTACCGGCTGCTAGCCGGAGAGGAGTGAGGCGCATCGCCGTGCAGTCGCCGGCTTTATATACCGGGCTATTTTTAGTCCCTCACAAGCCCAACTATTTTTAACCAATATGAGCTCATCGCCCGCCCGACGTGTCCAATGGGATGACACGCCGGGAAACAGCGCTGTCCAATGGGAGGGAGGAAGCGGAGAGAGGGGGCGGGTTACACAAGCGCAGGGATACAGGCGGAAAGAGGAGGACAAGCAGAGAAGACCTTTCACTCCTACTACTTTTCACCCTAACAACCCAGAACCTAATGTCAGGGGTTCTGTCCATATTAACAGAAATGAACTGGTCATGGCTACTGATCGTGCCGTTTTATTAATTATAAATGAACTTAAACTCAACACATGTGTGTTTTCGTGAAGTCTAAGGCCTCATACTCTCACTTCCTGTCATAAAAAGAAGACATATTATGGTTTGACTGTTACAGTGCTCCTCTGAAGGCCACACAGTGTGTATGGCTGCAGCCACTGCAGATGACCCACTTCATAAAAATCACTCACCTGCCACTTTATTCATATTACATGTTTTTTGATTGAACTCAGCAGCTCCTCTCACACATGTAACAAATAAACCCATGTTTGAGCAGGTTATAGTCAAGATTATAGCAATGTAATTGTATAGCATTAATATTGTTGTAGTGCAACAATGTTCATGCTATATCATTATTAATTGTTAGGTTAAAAAAACAACTGAGTTACATTCTGTTAAATTCTATATTAGCATTTTGTATTAGCATGGGATGAAAGAAGATCAGATAACCAAATGTCTGTTACTGTTTACTGAAACACAGGTCACAGGAGTGACGTTTATATGGATAGTGTTGCTGCCGCATGAAGTGCACAGCCTTTTCATTGTGCTACTCATCTCACTTTTAGACGATCTTTGGTGATGACTTTGGAGTGACTGGCTGATTTGTCCCTGTCTGGGTTGTCTTTTTTTGTGATGATTTTTTAAAAATGCCATGACAAGGATTGTCCTAAGAGTTTGAGTCGTACATACACTCAACATTTCTGTTATTTCCTAAACATTTATTTTTACTCTGTCCAAATCAAACGCCCAGTGATCCCGTGTATGTTTGTTTCTTATGATTTAACTTTAAAATCGTTGTGACGATGCTTTTCAGTATTCAGAGGATTGCTTCTTCCTTATTTCACTGCGGATTCAACACTGCCTATCATATCATTTAGCACCACGCGCGCTCTCGCGAGCCACGCCTCCACACAAAAGGTTCCAACACATCATGAAGTGAGCGTGCGAGGCGGTCCAACTCACTCCGTCCAAAACAGTTACTCCACTCTGTCGTAAACTCAACACATCTGTTAAATTAATCCACATTCAAACGGTTCTCTGGGAATAAAACTGATTGGCCAGTTTTAGCAGGCGTAGCCAAATTAAATTACACTAGTAATTTGACTTCTTCTGTGAAAGAACATGATTGTGTGACACTGACAGTGTAATGGGCCTAGTTTGTTTTTTGTAAGGAAAATTACCTGCATCTCTTTATCATGGCTCTGTTCTATGGGTTATA
>JAFBJQ010001444.1:600919-621143 GCA_016785345.1 Trinectes maculatus
ATACCAAGTGTTCTAATAATTTCGGCCACCACTGAATTCTATATTATTATCTTGCTGTGTACAATGCCTATTTTCTCACTGATACATTATACTGACGTTACACAATTGATTGTGCACTGGCCCCTAGTGGTGAAATGTTTACATTACATAAGATAAGATATTCCTTTATTCGTCCCACAGTGGGGAAATTTCAACGTTACAGCAACCACAGGGATAGCAATGTGCATTAAACAGCAATGTGCATTAATCAGATAATAAAAAGAGTAGTAAAAAATAAAAAAATAAAGAAATTTCAACAAAAAACTAGACATCTCAGAAAAAAACAAATAAATATATCAATATGTAGATAAAGTTGGGTACATTTACACATTGCACATGTACTACATGTAGTAGTATACACTATATACATATACATATATGTCTATATATATACATATATATCTCCCATATACATATACAACAATGTGCAACAATACAGTAATGTACACAATACAAAAAATACAGTAGTGCAATCATGTAGCAGCATTGGGTTCATAACAAGGTTACTGAATTCAATGCACCTGCCCACCTTTATTTATTTATTTTTTTTATGTTCCTCTTGTTTGTGTGTATTCATTTGTGTGGCGTAGCTGTTTCTGGTGTGTTGAAGTGTAGCGTTATATAATGACATGTGGGGGCATTGCAGCTTAAAGTTGGTTGACAACCGCTATTAAACAACTGGAAAAAAAAGAAAAAATATTATATGTATTGTAAGGCGACCGGATTAGTATTTCGATCATTACGAGTCTTTTTTTGTAAAGCGCCAAGTCGTAAAATAAAATATCACACAATCTCGCGGTATTTCCAGGAATAATGAACAGTGACAACAGGAAGAAACGTAAGGTGGCAGCAAAGTCATACCTGAGTGCTGGAACGTCGACGTTCCCAAAAAGTTTGCTTTATAAATGGCCTTGAGACGACATCTACATTATGGTAAGAGTCTGGCTTGGCAATTTATATGTGAGATAAAGGGTGCTTTTTCCGCACTACAACACGATGAGATGAAACGTATAATGAGTAAAACTCCGGCTAAGCAACTCCGTGCTAGCTAACAGGTTCACTGAAGACAATTATCTGCCCCATCGCTGACAATTTCAGATATTTTGTAAAAGAATACGTTATTTATGTGATGCGAACTCATTGTTTCAACTAGTTCTAGGATAAAATATAAGTAGTAAGGATAACAATTCATCAAGTGTTCAAGCAACAATGAAGTACACTGGAATTTTTTTTTTAAAATAAGAAAAAGTTATAAAATGAAGTAAAAGGTCTACCTCTCTTCCTATTTAGGCAATATTTTTTGCAGACAAACCGGAAGCCACCCGCATTCAAAAGAATTACCCACTTTTTGTGTCAGTAAACAGATAAATGGATGCATATTTGTCAGTCAGCAGTCATTGCTACCACACATACTGCGAATTAGTGATATTAGGATTCATATCAGCCTCAATTGAGGGCACAGACCTCATAACACTGAACAAAAAAACGAGTGCTCATTAAATGGTGTATTCTTACTCAGTTCATGAAACACAGGGAATGTGCATGACTTACTCAATGAATGTGTGTGTGCGTCATCGAGAATGGCGACGGCAGGATCTGAGACCAGTTATGATCTCAGCAGCAGAGTGCACACTCTGTTTAGCTAATTGGCTTTGCTTGTGAAAGAGAAATCAGAGGCTTCTTGTTTAAGATAGCTGGGAGGTCTTCAGCTGGAAATAACAAAATGAACTTGTAATTTTCCCATCCTCATGGCACAAGAGTTAACCAGTTCCCTCTAAGTCAATGTGTATTTGATATTCTGAGTTTTTAGATTGTCAACAAGGGGCTTGATCTATTTCTTTGGGTCTTTTCTATGTTTTCTCTGTAGAAATGTGATGTCTGTAGACCCAACCCAGAAAAAGGACCTGCACCCGAGGTAGGACTTTGAATGACTGGAAAACATTTTTGTTTTGATCTAAAGCACAGGTCCTCACTGTGAGTTAAAATTAAAATTTATGAGATTCTGTAGTGTTTACTCAACCATTTGATTGTGAAATACACATCATGAGGCAGCAAAGGCTGAGTCATCAAGTCACATGTTGAAATAATCATGTGAGTGTCATTGCAGTACAATTGTTGGTTTCTACAGAATAATCTGCATTAAATTAGATAGATTTAACTTCCTTGCACCCAACAGATAAAACACATCACTCCTGTATTTACATAAAACTGCTTTAAATGGACAATGTCGGTATGTCTTTATCTGTAAATTTTCAGGTGACCTGATTGAATTGAAATTCACTTGAACATTACAGCCTGCAGTGTCTAGTTGCGAGGTGAATCTGGGTTGGCTCTAATCATAGATGCTCCTCTAGTGAAAGGAAGTAATAAAGATAATGGCCATGTTGCTCATTAAAGGATTGATTGTGTTATAAAACCTCAGACTATTTACAGAATCATTATATGTTAATTACCAAGAACATTAGCTACAGTAGCATCTTGCTCAAGGTCACTGAAGCAGAAGATTGTGCCATGTGATCAGGGTTGTGTCAGTCAGGTCTTAACCCAGTAAACACTGGGTTACAGGACATCTAATCATTTCAGTTGAACTCTTGGATATATTAAAAAAATCAGCACCAGTTATACAATAACAAACAAGTGTGTAAAATATATTATTTATGAATCAGAAATCCATGGGGAGAGTATATTCTTGTTCATTTGCACGCAACCTAAATTCATTATTTATTCCAGAGAATTATTATAGTGTCCCCACTAGCCTGTGATTGAACTTGAGCTAGAGAAAAAATTAGTCCACACTGTTGTATCCCACTGAGCTGCCATCTATTTTAATTAATACAGGAATACGAAAAGTTGCAGGCTTTAATGATTGCATTTGGGTTAGAAGTGGAAATGAAAAAAAAATAATTAGCAGGGAGAAGGAGAGTTAAGACGTTTTATAATTGCTCGAAAGATCCTTCTTTTTACTCCTACTGTTAATGCACTTCATTGATTGGCCCCTGAATATAACTCTTGAGTAACTCTCCCCTTAAAAACGTTCACGCAGCCTGAGGTCTGGATATAGAGCTTATTGGCTATTCTCATAGCAAGATTCTGTTTTGTTAATCTCTGATACACCTGACTGAAAATAATAATTTTCACCCCTCATTGAAAGGCACTTTCATAATTTAATCTTTAATATGCTTATTTATGTATGTTGGAACTCATAAACAGTATTTTTGTTACTGTTGTTTGACTAATAGAATACCAAGAAAAACTACATTTACAAACTAGATCACTTTTTGCATTTTTGCTATAAAATTCGAAAGAATAAGAAGGGAAAAGAAAAACAATGTGTGAGGTCCTGAAGTGCAAAAGGAAATACTTTTTAAAAAATCAGAGATGGGAATAAAGATTAAATCTCATTAGACTCTTATTTTCCACTTAATTTTTAAAAATAGATGTGTGTGCCTGCATTTTGTGCAGACAGTGGCCACAATCTAGGCTCTTGCTCCCTCCGCCTCCCAGGGATAGAGAGAGAGAGAGTGTGAGAACAAGAGAGCGAGCGTAAGAGAGCGTAAGAGAGCAGGCACATGCAGAGACGAGCTGGGACTAGAGACAGAACAGAAGAGAGCTGTCAAGCTGTGAGGAAGCAGTGGAAAGACGACTTGTTTTTTCTTCTTCTTGGAATGCATTTTCTCTTCCATCTCAGAAGCCCACACAGTCGCACACTGAAAAAAATATAAACTTGCAAATGTATGCGAGTGCTTACCGTGTTGTAAGGAGTGGTGAATTATTTGAAGGATCTGGATTTACTCAAGCCTGACACACTTGGGCTGTAAGAGTGTTTGGATTCAACATCTTTGTGACTTGGACTTAACAACCTTTCCCTGAGTGCACCACTGAGAATTTGACTGAATCATTGCACTTGTTACTAAACTGAATTCCTAACACTGGAATCTCACTTTCAGTCGGTTTGTTTGTTTGTGTGAGGAGAAGAATGAGTTGGCCAGTGATAGCAGTCCTGCTTGCCCACGTTGGCGTCACCTTAACAGGCACATCGAGAGCATCTCAGCCAAGACTGCAGTTCACATACTCAGGTAAGTGACATTGTTTATTCTTTTCTGCTTTTTTTCCGAGCTCTTTACACACAAACACACTCACAATCACACTCAATTATACTTTTGCCTTTTTCCACCTGTCTCTTTTGCTGTTTTCATTTTCCTTCTCACACTTCGTCCATCTTTGTAATCACCTGTTTCACAATAACCTGCCTCTAGACTGGTTTTGTTGACCCCGCCTTGTCATTAGTCTTTGCCCACTTTACTTTCTCATCTTACAATAAGTTCTGCTGAGAAATGGCTTAATTCAACTGATTATTTTCCCTACTAGCATAGTTTTAATGTTAATTTCATTCTAAAATGGCCACATCATATTAATGAGTTTGTAAACCAGTAAATAAGTCCATGGTTTAGCTTACAGTCAATGTGAAATTTCTGTTGATGTGTTATGACTATCAATGGCTTCAATAGTTTCTCCATAGTTGGAGTTCTTAACAACACAAAAGCCCCCTCAGTTTGAAATTGCATGTTTGTGTCTATCCATTTTAGTTATGGCTTACTAAGAAATAATTATATGATGGCAGAAATCCCAGATGCACATCACCTCCAATTTAATAATTTCTTGGCCAGTCTGTCCACCACAGTGAAATTGATGCAGATGTTGGTGGAAATACTGCAGACCAACAGAACAAGACCTCCATAAAAAGGCAAAAGTGGAAAGTTAAAACTCCTTTGAACTAAACTATAATTTATTTTGCATTCATACTGTGGTGGAAAACCTTGTCATGCTTTGGTACAGTGGTGTATCTCACTCTGATTTCCCATCGTTCTCCACATGCACTGCCACCGTACAGCATGTTGCATGAACACATGTTGTTGGAACAACATGCTGGTGCTGAAGACAGGCATTGGCTCCACAGTCTGTGGGTTGATTTATGGTTGAATTGAATTCTATGGTTCCTTTTAAGGTGTACATTTCACAAGCTTTTAATCATTGTTGGCATTTGTTTTAACTTTGTGAGAGCAGTGCAGTGGGGTGGGGTTCACCTCACAGTAGGATGTAGAAAAAATGAGAACATGTTGTATGTGATGCACTCTCAGTTAGGTTTGGATCTAAGACGTCGTTCCATCATAGGTATAAGGATAAAAAACCATAAAGGTCAAAAGAAATTAGAGTTAGAATTTCAGGGTTGTGTCCTTTCAGCTTTATTTATGGCAAATCCCCTCCAAAAATTAAAGTGTTTTATTAGGCAGGTCCCTTTTAATCATGTTAACCTGAGACAGCACAGTGAAATAAAGAAGATGTGATAAGGCTGAAGTCAACCAGTCATGACCTAGAATGTGAAAAGGGAGAAGAGAAACCCTGTTGGATGGTCCCAGATGTGAATTAAGCTGGAATGAAATCTGAATGTGAAAATGTAAGGAGCTGCTAAAGTGGCTATTGTGTGTGTCTTTTCCTTTTTTGAGGATGTGAACTATATGTGCCTTGACTCCTTTAGCATGTATCTGTGTGTAGTTGCATGTGAATTTGTGTATAGAGTCTGTGTGTGTGGGTGGGGTTGGTTGGTTGGTGCAGTCCTGTGCTGCTAAGTCACCTTGAAGATTTGCGAGTGTATGGGTACTGGAATAGAACTATTTCAGATCCAGCATTTTTGTTCACCTCATGCTTGTGTATTCTGATAAGGCAAATCCTCATGTCTTTAGACAACTGTGTGTTTTATATCTATTCCTGTCAGTTGAAAGGTAATGTGATGAATGCAGGGTTTATGATTGGTGTTGTGTCCACTGTCATATAGGTAGTCAGGGAGTGTGGGCAGAACAGAAAGCTCTGCCCACACCTTCACACATGTAGCCTGAGTCAACAATCAATGATCTGCACTTATAACACTGGGGCATAGAGTAGACACACCAAGCAATGACAGGACACAAATGTAACAAGAAAAATCTGCTTCAACATACTATTGCATTTAAAAAAAAGGACTTGTACAATTGCTAACTGACAACTCTACGCTATTAACCCTCTGTGGAAGTGATGCTTATTAAAATGTTTGTTTGGGTTCAGGTTGAACTTTTTTTCTTCTATTCTAAGTTCATGACACCAATAAGCAGCAGTGGGATATACACGCACACACGCACACACGTCTCCAAGGAGTTTTGGATGGTTTATTAAATCAGTGTGAAGCTATTTCCTCACATCAAGGCAAAATCATGATTTATTCATACAGCATTCACTGAGTGAATTGGTTTGCACATAAACATTTGATGTTAGTCAGCCACCAGAGACTCTTTGTTTGGTATGAATGGAGACACGGGCTCTCACCTTTGACTTTTATACTACTGGTTGTGTGCCATGAATGAAATGCAGCCTTTTAATTTGTCCCACTGTGTCCTTGGACAAATGCCCAAATTGTCATATAAATGCAAATGAGTCCTTTTTAATTGTGTACTATTGGCATGCAAAATACATGGTATACTACACAGTAGACAGTAGTTCATCAGTGTCCGCCATAATGTTTGCTCATCTGCATATATGTGAAATTATATCTTTTTTTTTCATGAAAAATATGTCATCCATATAAATCTGTAGTTTCTGAATGACCTCAACTTTTACCATCTTTATATGTAAGTTGTAATATTGTAAGGAATAATATCAAAATGTTGTCCATGTTTTTTGTTATAGTAGCAGTTTTGTTAGGTTTGAACAAGCCAAATGCAGCACAAATCAACAGCTGTCAGCTGATTTGGCTCTTCTGTTGGAAAAAAATAAATGGAGAAAACAACTTTAATCCCCTTCACTCTAAATTAGATTGTAAAAAGAAAACGTTAGCCTTGTAAATTAGCTGCTGTAACTTGCAGTATCTGGCCTCTTGTAAATCTGTTGGCGTTGTGTATCATGTTGAAGTGCCTGATTTACATACTCGGTGGATAGTTTTCTTTTGTTTCTAGCTCCGCCACGATTTGTTAATACAAACTGTTCTTCGTATAGAATTTGTACAGCTATGACAATCAGTTTTTCATTCATCTTGTCTCAAATTCTTCCACGTAGTGAAATCAAGTGGTAAACAACTTTGTGCTTCTCTGTGCTTTCCACTGGAATTCCGGTTTGCTGGAATTGTGAATTTGGCCCTTGCCCATTTCGAGCTTGCACGGCATCTAAGGATCTTTGCATATCGTTGTTAGGCTCAGTAGGGAGTGCAGGGCTGCAAAGCAATCAGTATGCACAATGAATAGCAGCTGTCACTGTCCCCACTTTTTAAATCTGTATGTGGGAAGGGCCAGTTTCTTTCCTTCTCGCTGTTCAGCTAAGTATGCATTCCATAGGGTTTTACATACAGCAGTATAAATGAAGCTTTTAATGGCATCATGTGCACTTTATAAAGTTTCAATTAAAACAACAGGAAAAAGAGGCTACAGTTGAAAGGCTCTTCTTCAATGGAATTGCCTCTATTTCTTGTTCAGGAGGACACCCTCTCGAATTTTGAAGTTAAACTAGCTTTCTTCTTTGATAAAGCTTAACGTTATGAGCGGCATGGATGATTCCTGAACCATCCCTTGCTTTAGGACTTCTTCCCTTTATGAAGCAACCCTCTCGTAGTCTCTCTCCATATTTGTACATCACATTACTACAAAAGAGTAACATTTTGCCTTGTCTTTCCTATACATTGTAGTTACCTCTCTGTCCTCTGTCCCCTGTCTCTCTGGCCTCATTCTGCAGATCTTTAGATTTGTAGTAGTAGTCGTAGTCGTTGTTGTTGTTGTAGTGTATCGCTAAGGTTTTGGCTACATTGCACCTGTTATCATTGCTAGCATTACTAGTATTTTGTTATCATAGCAACCAGTCTGACAGTGGTGGCTGTGGCTCAGGTGGAAAAGTGGTTGTCCACTAACCAGAATGTTGGTGGTTTGATTCCTGCTTCCTGCTTCCTCCAGTCTCTATGCAGATGTGTCCTTGGACAAGACACTAACATCCAGTGAATGTGTGTACAAATGGGTAGATGGCAAAACTGTAGGTTGCTGTGTGTAGTTCCCTTGTTAAAGTTCATTATCCCTCATTCTATATGAGTGTGTGAATTTAGAGGGTGCAAATCATACATACTACATGTACCAGGAAGTCTGTGGCTAATTTTATCCATGTGTTTACACAATCCCTTGCTATGTTGAGGTTGAGTTGAGTAAGTGAAACCTGGTTCTTGGTGTGTGTTGTGTCCTCTTTCTCTGACATTAACTTTTCCCTCTATCTTTGTACTAATAAAGAACAAAATTCTCCAGAGCAATATTAAAATCAAGATATATTCCATTATTCATTTATTCTTTCTGATCTGTTTCTATGTAGGCCACTGCCTTCAAGGTTCTGAGCTAGGGATGTTGCTTAGATGAGGATTTCATTGGGCTGGTTATCTGGTGCAGAGTCAGTTTAAGTAAGTTTAACAGCAGCAGTCTACAACAGCTCTGTTGCTTATGATGATTGACGTTAAACACTGGCTGTTTGCTCATCACCAGATTTAGAAAAATAATGAAAGTAAGACTGTTCCCTTTCTGGAAGAAACCCTGATTGTGCTTCTTATTTCTTCCATTTCCCTCAGCTATTAATTTTCTCCAATTTGCCCTGGTGTCAAAAGGCCTCTAAATGTGTAACAGCAAATGTGTAGATGACATTCAAGCGATAAAAGAAAATGTATACTCATATGACTCAAAATGTACTGATTATTATAAGTCAGATTCTGTGAAATATGTGGAAATTAGACCAGAAAGAGTAGCTCAAAGAAATAAGTTTCAATGAAATTTTAATGTCATTGAGTGTAAGTACTGTCACATCAATGTTTTATCAACTCCTTCTCTGTCAGAACCTTGAGCTGGAAGTGCAAGGTTGTTTTGAGTGGCATGTTTCTTGCAACTTTCCTTTCAACTTTACTCCCTGTGGGAATATAATCTGCAAAGGCACACTTGATTTGATGGCCACATGGAGGCCAGAAGCAGACAGGATCAGGAAAAGACTAACTCTTTCTAATAGTTTATCTGAGTCGCTGTAGATGAAGGCATGCTGGACAGAAAGAATATAAGGGCATATGAGTGAGGTTTATTTACAAAATAAATATCTAGTACTGTCTCCAATACTTGCACAAAGCAGGAAATATATTTATATTGGAGCTGGAAATATATTCTACATGTATTGTAATATAATCATTTTTTGTGAAATTGATTTCTTAGGGTAATGTCAATTTGGAATAGATGTGCAGTGTTTACATTCCAAAAACAAACAGCAAAGTTCTGAAATAAGCAGGTAGAGAGAGCCCTATCAGCCAACAAGCACATTTAACAGCATTTTAGTGGCATTTAATGTCCCTCTGCTTGTACATTTTCCAAGATACTGTAACCTCTATCTTGTCTCATTTCCCTTTTAGTAGGCTAACAACTCCACTTCAGTAATACTGCATCCTGGCTTCAGCTTCATAAAACATCCTTTTAAATCCTTACTGATCTTACATTCCCAGAGCAGCACAAATAAGGACAAAAAAAAGAACTTGATTCTCATTGATGGGAAGATGAGACAAAATCCCACAAAAGGTTGGATGTTGGGCTTCCTTTTCCTGTTTAAAGAGAGTTAGGACTTATCAGAAAAGAGAGAGGATGTACAGTGACTGATAGTGTTTTTCATCGTCTGGCTGAGCTTTAAAGGAAAGATTGGTGATAAATTTGACCCTCACGGCTGATGATAAGTTTAAACCTGGGCTTCCTGCAAAAAAGAGAGCCAAAATCATAACCTTCAAAGGGCAGCTCCTTCATCATCGCCCATTTTTTAGGGCGCAAAGATATACAGTAGTTAGTGTCTGTGTGCCAGCACTACAATGCATGCAGTATGTCAAGCACACGTTGAGGCTGAGCCAAGAAGCAGAAGCCACAGAGGATTCTGAGTCTGCAGTGATTTATCACAGATGGGTGTGGACATAAAGAATTTCTTCAAAAGTGTTGACTGAACTTTCATGTGGTTAAATTCATTCTGGTGATTTTGCTGCAGAGGGTATCCGCTGTGTAAAGGATTTACAGTAGTGATTTTTTTGATCTGTCGCTGGTCCAGTCCACTCGTCAGTTTTATTGTTTCTTCTTGAAATCAGACCACTATAGGGTATAAACCACAAGTCTCAGCCTCAGCAGCATAGCCTACAGATGTGGTACTGATATTACGTACCCTAAAGCTTTGAACCCACGTTTTTCTCCATTTCCTGCATTTGGATCTAAGACTGAGAGGAAAAAATTATATGTAAAGGTGAACAAATAAATTAGCTCAAAAAATAAACAGTGAATAGGCCGTGTGTGTGTGTGTGGCAGCAGCACAGCGACGCAGTCAACAGCCTGATGATGATGATGAATAATCATACATGGTGAGGTCAAAGGTCAAGCTGTTCATGTGGGTCTGGTCTGTCAGTGACAGAATCCAGATGTGTGTCTGTGTGTTTGGCTATAATTTTGTTGTGGTATGTGTGTGAGTGTATGTGTGTGGGCTTTGTTGTGTGCGTGTGTGTGTGTGTGTGTGGGGGGGGTGCTTTGATTTTATGTGGAACAGTAAGATGCAAAGAGTAAAAATTAGCTTATGTGACAGTGATGTGTTGATTGCAGTATATGAATGTAATGCGCATAACCATAGGACAGTGTTTCCCTTTAGGCAGAACCCCCCCCCCCTCACAGAATCTGAAGATACATTTGATTGGTCAAATGAAACCAAGAACGTTAACCTGAAGACAGTGGATAGACGGATGGATGAAAGAATGGTTGAACTCTCCTCCACTGTGTTGTATTTTTCTTTAACCAATCATAAGCACCTTAGGTGATGGTAAGCCCTGGATGCAGCAACAGTGCCTTTTTTAAGTAGATACAAGATATAATTATAATTAACAAGGAGCCTAGTTTAAGTGGAAGATTTAAACATGTGGAGGTGATGAATATCATTAAAATGACTAATTCTCCAGAAAGAAAACACCACCAAAAACAGTGCAGCGTATGTTAAAAACCTGCTATTTTCAGCTCGTAGGCTGCTCGCATAGTGGTTGTGTTTGTCGTTTCACCTAGTGAGTGGGATGTTGAAAATGGTAACAAGACACAGAACAGAAGGGGTGAATAGTGCCTGATATAGGTGCCCAATGATGCACTCACATCCCTAGTCTGCTCCTGGTGAGTCATAGAATATACTGTACGTAATACTGTGTCAGGCTGACCACAGGATATCTTATCAATGAGCCGATCTGAGCACTGAGCATGACAGATTGTTATTTTATTCCATGTGCTCTGTCAGGGGCAGAGATAATTGACCTTACAACTGGGACACCTCATGAGGTCCTCACAAAAAATACAAGTATGACTTCTAAACAAATACAGTACTGTGCCATGTTGTATGAACCCACCCCATAGCACCATGAACACCTTATCCAAATGGTCAAACAAATGTATTGTGTAAATGTGTGTCATCACTGATGCAGTGTAGTGATTTTAGCATCTGAGCAAAGAAAGGAGCGACAGAGTGCATATGGACAAATTATTTTTTTTGTGTGTGTGTGCACACTTGTCTTCACATGAGCGCCCATTTGTGTGCCTACAGGCTTTATTCCCAGGCTTTTGCAGGACTCCTACTGTAATTGTACCATTAATTGGTGAAGTGATAACCCCATTTCCACAGGAAATGTGCCCTGGTTTCCTCGCCTCCGCCAGTGCAAACCCCCCTCTGATGGCGCAGCCAACAGTCCTTCCCCTGGGAATGTTGCACCAGACAGCTTAAGTCCCCTTGGGCTCAAGCAAGTAGACAAGCATATGGATAAAGACAGACAGACACAGACACAGGGAAAAAAATACACACATGTAGCTAACAAACACACTCAGATAGACAGTGCTGTAGAATGTGAGAGAATGATTTGAAAGATGAATGTTAAAAGCATATTGTGTGTGGATGTCAAAACAAGGAAAACTCACCATAAAACTCTTGGAAGTAACAAAGCTGGATTCACGAGAGTGGAAAAAGTAGTGAAAGAATAAATAAGATAATGAACATAGAAAGTGACATTAATGTAAAATCATTCATGGTGTGCAGCCTTTTAGTGAATGACAAGCTTGCGCTGTATTTTCCTTTTGTAAGTGTTTACATTATGTGGAAGTTTTGCATTACAGCTTGGTTGTTTATACTGCATAATTAGGGTCACAATGTAATTGAAGCCTCATCTTCATTAGACTTATGAAAAACATTCCGAAATGTTTACGAAAAGTTACATTAAAATGCAGTGACATATACAGATACACTTGTTCCTATCCAAGTGTATGTGAGAATATCTGTGTGTGTGTTGTGTGTGTTGTGTGTGTAAGTAAGAAAGAAAGTGTGCGTATGTGTTGCAGTGGAGGAATGTTATTAGCTGTATCACACGCCACACATTTTCTCTAATCACATCGAGGTCCATCAGAGCTCCCATGACCAGCAGCCCTTAATGTAATGTTCACCCTGGATAAAAATACCTAACCACACACACACACAAATGCACAAACAGTATATAAACATAAACAGACTTTTTGAGGTAGGCTGATGCTTGCACTGGCATGAATAGACCACAGTGTGTGCATGTACCAGTGGGATTATGTTTTAGCCTCCCTGTTCTTTTACATCTTCACCGTTTTCATCTTTGATTCCAAGTGACAGGAGTCAAAGGCCAATTGGCTTGGATCAGAGTTTACGACCCTTGTTGACCCCACTGTCAATTTGATGCTGATAAGAATGGCTGCACTCAGCAGCTGTGTGTAAGAGATATATGTGATCCGATCGTGCTGCTCTCATACAACATTTTTTTGGCATTAACAATTGTATATGTCTGAACTTTATTTAGGCTTGTTACACACGTTTTAACATACACGCGTGTGTGTATGTGTATGTGTGTGTGTGCATGTATGATGTCTTTGCCCATCAAGTAAATGGCTTTGATGCCCTGGAAAACTCTATTATTCCAATCTGCCCTCTGAGCAAAGGTGTTGATAAGTGGTGTGGGTCATTCATCTCTCTCTCTCTCCCTTTGTGTATGCATGTGCGTGTCTCAGACACAGGGGTGTCTCTTGGCCATGGGAGGCATGGCCAAGCGCCACCCCTTGACAAACCACACACACACACACCCTCACAAATTATGTCGGCATGATTTCTGTTGCCAAGGCAACTGTCCCAAGAGTAAGGGTGGGGTGGGTGCAGCTGGTGTTTCATGACTGAGTTAGGGGTTTGTCTGTGTGTGTGCGCGCGTGTGTAAGTGTGCACATGATGGAGAAAAGAATGTGAATATTTTATCTTGATAGTCATTCATGTTTGTGCGATCAGGATAAGAAGTGTGTGTGTGTGTGTGTGTGTTTCTGTGTACACCTTTGTGAAGGATTTAAAAAAGAGGATTAAACAAAAACAGTTTGTGTTGATGTGTATGTGGTTCATTTGCTTCAGTATTGAACATGTGTTACTGACTCACCAATCACACCCACTGTCTATTTCTGGGAATGTGTGTGTGTGTGTGTGTGCGTGTGTGTGTGTGTGTGAACAAAGCCACTTTCCTGTAGCAGATCTGTGTCACCATCCATCCATGCTGTTAAATGCACCCTGAAGTGAGGATTTGAGCTGGATATATTTCTGACCCAGTGGCATCTTGTGATATTAACACATGCTGTACGTCACTGTTGTTTCCACTACAGAGGTGGTTTCACGTTCAATTAAGCTGAGCTTTTCACTTTTTTATTGAATTAAGCAAGGTCATACTGTGCTTGTGGCACACACCCTGGATTTAGTTCAGATGAAGTGCTGGATGCTGGAGCAGGCAGAGCCAGTCTCAGTCTGCAAAGGATAGATTCCCAGCAAAGAGGTTGGCTCCCAAAAATGTTTGTCTTTTTAATGGAAGTAGTCATAATGTCATTTTAACATAGTTGAGTACATAAGATACTGTAAGGACAACATTAGATGACAAACAAAATTTATGGACCTTTATTTTATCTAATTACTTAAAAATGCAGAATGATTTTGTTTTTATTTGCGATACGGCAGCATGTTTTGGAATGAACAAAGAGGAAAAAAATGAAAGCGAAGGAGAAAAAAAAAAGCAAAGACACATCAGTGTAAATTGAAAACAGAACACAACGAATTTGTAATCACCATGGAACCACATTATGACAGACTTCCCAGCAGGGACAGAACAGGTGTTTCAGTTTTTTTGGGATGTACGTGTTGTCACTCTGCTAGGAACAGCTTTACTGTGACACTTGTTTCAAGCGATTTGAATATAGTCTCCATTTTAATTAACTTCTCAGATGTGAAAAAAAGTCATTTGTAGCTTTTACCAGCACCTTTGTATTCTGTCACATTTTTCACTGCTGCCGCACAAGAATTAATTGGGAGAAAACTCCACATGAGTTTTTGCCGGCTAGGGCAACTAAATCATAAGCCTTAATCAAACCAAGCAGAAAAGTTACAATTCTGTTGAAAACATTGTGCTACCGATGCACCCACTGAGACTGATGGAGCCAAGATCAGTGTGAAGCAAAACTATTTACCTCTCTGACCATTAGCTGGATATAGCCAGTGGGTAAGAAGCAGATATTTCCCACTGAGACAAAGAATAACTTTCGTCTATCTGCTTTTAGTGTGTAGAACATAGCTTTCCTACTGTGACCGTCTTCTCTGTTTCAGATTATCTTTTCATTCCCACTGAGTCACATCTCCCACTCTCTTTTTCTCTGCTCATTTCGTCTCTGCTCATCCATCTTGTCTCTTAGCCTGACAGTCAGCATGTACTGGTTTCTGTCGACAGTGACCCACTCCCTACATCATATAATTTTTTTTCTCTCTCCTTCCCATCTCAACTTTTGCCTTTCTTCATCTGCTGCTGTCGCCCTTCTCCTCTGTTTATCCATCAGTTTTTTCTATTACTACAGCACAGTTTTCCCTCTCACTCTCAGATACTGTGCCCTTCATCCTCCAGTTGGTTCCACTTCCTCCTCAATCCACCCAGATGCCCATCATTCCACCCGCGCTGTCAGTGCGACATGATTTTTCGTGGCGCTCTTTCTTCTACCCTCATCAACCCTACCCCCACCTGTCTGTTCCCAGTCCTTTTCTTCCCGCTGTTTGTCATCATCATCCATCAATATTTATTCATTTTCTCCATCGGGCTTTCTTTCAATCTGATCTCCTCCTTTTGCTCTCCTCCCTCCTCCCCTCATTTGTCTATCAACATGTCATGGTTTGACATTTTTCCCATTCTCATCTAGTTTGCTGTCATCTCCCACCAGACCATTTTCATCTTGTTGTCACTTTACCATGTCATTTTTCTCATATTCTCACCCTGCTGCTTCCTCCCCAACTCCTCCTCCTCCTTTCTCTATTTCTGACTTCCTCTGTCTGTGCTATTTTACCCAGGCACTTTTATTTAGCTCATAGGTAATGTGCACAGAGAAAAACATAGATTTTAAATACTTAAAAAACACATGCAGCGACTCAATCCAGTGATCTAATTCAACAAGTGAACCTTTTGTTTGATGTTGGTCAAATACAAACTGTATAGACAGTAAAACGTATTTCACTGCCTCTGACATTGAATGCTTTTTAAATTCAGTACTGGGCCATGGCAAGTGCCAGATACAAGTAGTTCAGATTTCATTCTACCCAAAGTTTACAGTTGTTCCTGTGAGATGCCAGAGTGTTCTCAACTCAGGTAGAATATTCAATTCCTCCAGTCTTTTTTTTGTTGATCAGCCCTAGGGTTTCTATTTAGTTGTGTGCCAAGGATACTCCCGCAGTGAGGATTCTGGGAGTTGTCGTGTTCGAAAGAGAAATGTTTTCCCAGTTACTTCAGTCCAATGGGGAATTCTTTGAGCCATCATCTAAGGGTCATTGCAACTTCATCAGCTATTCTGTATTCATGCTTGTGGCACAATGTTGCAAGGAGAGTGTTGTTTATGTATCCTTCAGCTAGACTGCCAAGCATCCCCAAAAGTGGCATCGTAGAGATGTTTCCGGTTTCTGTAAACATGTCTTCTCAATCTGAATAAAGTTAGGTAGTAGATATGTCAGAAGAGAAGTTTGTGAAGTTTCTTTTTCAGCAGCTCGCTGTGGTTATTTTGCTCCAGAGGGTGAATCTTATTTTTCTCTCTCACTCAATGAAACAAAGGTTAATTTGGGCTAGGTGCTGCAAATATCTCAGTGTGAACATGGCCTCTCTTTCAACCTAGTCTGTGTTTTGGCATCTCTTTATCTGTAGTTGCATTTTAGATCCAGTTTGTCTTCATATCATTTTTTTTCTCAGTGGTGGCATTTTTTTTAATCTTTCAGATCAGTCTGGATCTCAACTGTCCCACTTCCCTTAATGTCAGTCAGTTTTTTTTGTTTTGTCCACCTGGCAATTACAGTTGAAACAGCATGATTTTTAATCTGATTTTATCAGTCACACATAGCAAGTAGCTAATAAAGCTCCTGTTTGGCACTCTTTGGCATTTTTGCTCTGTGTGTGTACTTTATTTAAACGCTGTAATGCAAGAACTGTGTTTTCATGACCAATTCCAGGGTCTGGTGAAAGAAAACTGTACTGTGTGTTGCCTGCGCAGTGATCAGCTGACTTCTAAAGTCATTAGTATAAAATCTTTTCGCTACTCCTGTTGAACCATTTCCCCCATTTTCTTCTTTCTATTAAACCCACATGACACCTAACATGAGACATATTGTAGCATATAAAGACCAGTTTTTCTCAGATCCCACATCTGCATCAATTTTAGATAGCCACGTGATCTTAACATGAATGCTCTGTGGGCAAAATTAAATGAACAAATGATGGTTACTGGTATTTATGGTGATTTGGGGATATAAATATGCTTTTTACTTTTTTATTACTATGTTAACGTTAATGAGCAAAACTGGCAGCCCCAAATAAACAGTTCCAAAATATATTCAGCAGGATTTAATATTGTCAGAATGGACTGAAACTGGATGGAGACAGATTCACCAGCAGGCCAGTTTGTGTTAACAAAAGAACAACAACAAAAAAGAACTAACATGAACAAAAATGGTTCAATGATGGGTTTGTACAGAAACTACCTGATCTGGAAATTCTGTTCTGTATTGGTGGAAGGAATAATCAACCAGATTATGTTCTTTGTGACAGTTCAGATTAGGCTCTTTCTTGGTTTTGTTGTATAAACATTTTCTATTAACACTTTCTGCCTCTCACTGCTATTTGGAGCTGCCAAAGTGTGAAGTTATGCCTTGTGCTTCTTTAAAGCACATAGATGTTCATGTCTTTTAGGCTTATGAGTTGATGCCAAGTCCAATCCACTGAAGAACACACAGTGAAGAAGTTCAAATATGAAAGTTAAAGCAAGACAGAAGGACGTGCAATTCATGTCCTTGCTCAGCTATCGGCCAATCTCCCGCACCATAGTTTTCATAGTTTACGTGGTGCAAGAGTGTAATCATTTGAGATTTTTTTTTAAACGTGTCTGCTTTTTACCTGTTCGTTCAGAATGATTCATAATCATAAAATCTGTCTGGAGATCAAGTTCATGTATCGTTTGTGTGTCTGTGTTTGTTTACCGACCTAAGATTCATTGCAGATAATTTAGTTTGACCTGTGTGTGCGTGTGCGTGTGTGGTTATCTGTAAATACCGAACGTGTGGCAATGTTTGGCTTTGTCTAATATATCAGTTTATGTGATGTTTGTTCTGTTTGTTGTTCTCTAAAACAGACTTTTATTAAAGTATATCACATTTAGGGTATTTCTCACATTCAGTTGATTGAAATGATTGTTGGTCCTTGTTCCCATGTTTATATTTAAAACAAGTAGCCCACTGAGAACATCAAAACTCCACTCACTCCAGTCAAATAAGACCCCTAAACCAGACCACTAATTAGGGTTAGAGGTGATAGAGGTGTTACTGTTTCCACTGGCATATGAAAACCTAACCTGGTATGCCTAACTCCTGGCTCTAACACAGTAGTTAATACACAACAGTAATACATTCTTATCTAACTCTCTCCAAGACGTCTTATTTCTTCGTTTCTTGCTTGAATGAGAAATTGTATTGTTAATGTCAGAGTCCTGACATTACTCAGCAAAAACAAAGAGCTTACAGTCAAACTCACTGCACTGTCTTCTCTTCTATTGTCAGAGCTGATCCAGAATGGCCGGCTGCTGACGCTTCCTTTATCGGCTGGAGACCTGTACTCTTTGCTGCCTGATGAAGACGGGAGGCGCCTGTATGTAGCCATGAAAGATAACCTGCTGTCTACCAGTCTGGACGACATAACACAAAACCCACGCAAGGTTAGAAGTGGAGACAGACACACACATTTACATATCACTGAGGAAAGGTATTATATAGACGTACACAAACGAAAGTTGATGCATGCGAAGAGTTACGTTAAGCACGGTCAATGACAGGACATTCAGGTAACTGATTTGACAAAAGTATTACAAGCTAGTTGTGGTAGTAGAACTTAAAGCCAATATGGCCTCTAACAGCAATTAAGTCATAACAGGAGCCCAAACCAAGATTTGCAGCAAGAAACAACTTTCAACACAAATTTGAGTGGAAATCAGATTAAAGGAATCTCCTGTTTCCGGAGGAAAACTTAAATTGTGGCTATTAGGTAAAATGCTCTAGGTCTTTAATGCATTATCCGGACCAACACAGTGATGGTGTGTCAGCCAGACAGGGGACATCATCTGAGAGATGCACAAACAAGCTATCAGAGAACCAAACAGGTAAAGAAGCAGACAAACAGATAGTGAAACAGACAGAATGACAGCGAGAGAGCAGTCAAGCGAGCCAGCCACCCACTCAGCCAGGCATTCAGCCAATGAAAGTATAGATGGTAATATTCAACTCATAACTCAGCTTTGTGCAGGCTGTTAAGTTGTATGTTTGTATGTACAGTGTTTATAGCTGCTTATACCATCCCAGCTTGTGTATAGTTTTTTTTCCTCTTGTGGTGCTAAAACTGTTCACAGTGCAAAGTTCACTATATTTTCTCTGCTACCATCATACAAAGATTCTTATCAGATTTGCTTGACACCAAGATCATTTACTTTATTGTCACACAACGTTATCCCTCATACATATTTGCAGTGTGTACAGTTTAAGTGCCGTCTTACCTATTTGGACAAATAGGGATTAACATGAAACCCGCTCCTCCATTCAGTACCAGTTCATTGCAGAGTGCTAAAGGTGGCGCGAGTGTCATCAGTCATATTTCTCTTTGATCAGACTAAAAGCCCTGAAGAAATTCCTTCTGAGCAAGTCTCCAGCTGGCAGCCCACATTAAACAAAGGATCACTAAGGGTTTGAGTGTGTGCATAGCTTTTCTTTGCATTTTTGTTCTTCATGCTCTCACTATTTCTACTACTGTTTCTTCTTTTTTACCACAGACAGTCAACTAAACAGAAAATGTAATCATTTTCTTTCCCCTGTTTATTTTACCCTTTTTGCATAACCACATTTTCATTGTGTGTTGTTTAAACTGACACCAACATGCTTTTCACAGATGGGTATATTTCCACTAACCAAAGTCTTTAACCGAGTGAGAATCCTTTAGTGGTGGTCCATGTTCCTGTCAGTGGCTTCTGGAGATAAGGGGCAACAATCTAATCTGATCATCTGGACTCCACACTGTGCGCTGCAGGAATGACTGCACCAGGGAACAATTACTGGTCATCCAGAAACCGTTTCCTGAATGCCTCATCATTTGTTATTAATCACATTCAAAGAGCTAGTGTAACATTTAAGATCATTTTAGCCAAGAAAAAAGGCCAAAGTCCACCCTGAGATCATATAACACCATAATGACCTTTTGGTGGAGTTGTCAGAGTTGTCATTTAGCTGAGACCTAAATGGTTTTCATTTTAAAGTGACGTGATCCAAAACAAGTGAGAGCAGTTCAATCATTCCTTACAGAAAACCGCAGTTTGTGTGGTATGTGGGGACGATCACTTAAATATCATATCAATTCAATCTCAGCTCCACCACTGTGGTCTCTGAGGGAATGACTGACTCAGGGAAATATTTCGATTAGTTGTGTAGTTGCCATCTGACACTAAGCCAACTTCTGTCTCTCCCTCCATATCTTATCCCCCCCCCCCCCCCCCCCCCCCCCCTCCCCCCC
>JAFBJQ010001444.1:621157-685618 GCA_016785345.1 Trinectes maculatus
CGCCCCCCCCCCCTCTCTTAATTCACTGGTGAAATAATTAATTTTTTGATTGGAAATGTTTTTTTGTTTTTTGTTTACTCAATACTCCCGCAACCAAACCTAAACGGTCACAAAGCAAAGAGGACTTGATTCGGAAACATCCTGTGAATTTTATTCAGCCACAGTTAGTCTGATTGTTTTAAATGTGGATAACATGTGGCACTTTGTATAGCTGTGGCCCCAGTCTGTTTCAGGACTTTGACAGTTTCCATCACCTGTCTCCCATCCACATCACAGAAATTGGAAGAACTATATTCAGGACCATATGTAATTTAAATCTTAGGCAGTGATGTGCATGACAAGGAGCCCACACACAACGTAGAGGACTGGGGCAAGAAGAAATAAAGCCTGTATTGTACATAGACCACAGAATGGGGAAAAAGTCTAACCAAAAGTGATTATCCAAAATTACTGCTCCCGTCTTCTAACGTAAAAAGGAAAACATATGATTCTTTTTATGTCTTGTCAAGTTCAGTAAAAACTTGATGTACATTTGACAGAAAATCTGACATGACAGAGAAGCAGGACTGGAGTTGGCACTTTGTTAGAGTGAGTCTGGATATATTAAATGTGACCAGGATTAAATAACTGGTATTTTAGTAATGCAGGCACAGCACTAATAAAAGGCCTGTAGTTTTGTGTATTACTTACTGGTTGATAATATAATGATCAGATCTTTTTAATAAATGCTATACCATCGTCTGCAGATTATTGACAGGCAGAGCATAAGAAGACTTACATTCTCAGGTGGACCTGTGTATAGAGAGTGAAGGTGGAAGTTGGACTGTAATCACAGTTATCTGCTGCGGGCTGCTGTGTTCAGTAGAACCATGGTGGTTTCTATAACAATGTTATTTAGCTGATTTTATCAGTTACAAACTAAATCCATTCAGGAAATGCATTTCCGTTGCCATAATGTGAATATCAATAGTCTTAATAATGTTTATATATAATTACATGTAATTAAACATTCCTGACATAATTAAATTTGCATTTGTCAATGAATCAGAAATGCTGACAATTTGATTTTGATTTTGATTTTGTTTTTGTTTGACATTGACATTAAATGCTATTTGAGGCAAAATATCCCTCTCCTCTTCCTGCCCCCCTCTTCTCTGCCTCACGTCTTTGTAAAGCACCTGGCATGGCACAGGTCTTTTATCGGAAATGTCGAATGAGTAATGAAAACTGTTTTAAAACGTCCTTCTCTCCCCTTTGTTTTCTTTATCTCTCTTGCTCGCTGCCTGTAGCTGTACTGGCCAGCAAGTCCAGACCGTGTCCAAGAATGTCTCATGGCTGGGAAGGATCCAGAGGTGATTCAAGACATGTGCACACAGATACAGTACATTTAACACAAACAGGTACCACAGTATCATGTGTATGAATGGCGGGTAATCAATTTTAAATTTACACAGGGAAGAAGTGCCTCCTACAATATTACACCATGACAGACAACAAAGTAAGGATGTATTTAAAAAGAAAAAACAGTATTTGCCTGACAATTAAACAAGACCGCACTAAAGATAACAATCCAGAGTGGAACTAAAATGGAAAGAATCAGACTGAATGAGCCGTTTTGGGAACAGTGAACAAACACAGGTGATGCTAGAGAGGTTGTTAGAGTCAGGGTAGCTACATTTATTTATACAACCTGACAAGGCTCAAACAGTAGGACTCATGCTTGAGTGAGGTTGAGACTTTAAATTGTTATCTTAAAGTTCAAAGTGAAGTCAGACAGCCACACAAAATAATCTGTGTGAATTATGTCGTTTTTAATTGCTGATAGCAGTTCAAACAATTACTATAAACTAAAGACCCCTATATGTAACAAAACAATGATACAAAATTCTCCATATATCAAGTTGTTTTTCTCTGTCTCTGACTGTCTGTCTCTGTCTCTGTCTCCATGTCCAGTTGGAGTGTGCTAACTTCCTGCGAGTTCTGCAGCCTTTTAATCAGACCCATCTGTACCTATGTGGCACTGGGGCCTTCAACCCACGCTGTGCTTCTATAGCGACCAGCATCTTCCAACAGGTATTGACTGCAAACATACATTTGACACACAAATGGACCAAAGTGACAGTTTGGTTATACATCTATTATCTGTATTTAAACTGTGGAAGATTAAAGTACACTCATTACATTTCCTGACAAAAGTAGGCACAGGTAGTTGTAGATGTGATAGTTTTGGTATAAAACTAATCACATGTGATGTCAGTTTTTTCATATTTCAACTATTAAACTGGAATTAATAAGATAAAGTGCATAGTGACTAAAGAAGACAACGCTATAACACCCACTGTCCTATGTGTGTGTTCCAGTTTCAGCCCCTATACACTGTCCTGTCGGCAGCTGAAATATCATGTGTGGTGTCTGCCCCTATGCCCATATATCTACTATGGTCCACCCGGTGCCATCTGTCTATAATATACACAGGGTATACAAATATACCCTTTGTCTTTGACGCTACAGCCTCTGGACTACTGGGCACTGTATTTTTTTTTAATTTGAGGTCTTTATGTCAAATATAATGGAAATGTAATTGTAGAGCCTGAGGGTGTCTTCCTTTTCACCACACTGATTGCCATCATTTAGACACATGTGGGTTGTCAGAAATACAGTAGGTTAATGGTTCTAAATCCTATGTTATGGATGAGACAGTTTGTATCTGTTTGGTATGTGCATTGCTTAATTTGTGTTTTTTGTATGTGTGTGCGTGCGTCTGCACTCTTGTCTTTAGAACAATTAAGTGACGTGTGTAGGTGTATGCGAGTCTGTGCCAGTTCAGTATAATCCCATGAGAGAACGTGTGAGATCAGAGGTTCAGGCTCACTGGTTGGATATTTCAGCTGGCTGAAATTCTGCTTATTTGGCAGAATCAGTTGATAAACACAATCATTTATATACTAAAAAAAATCAGTAACAACCTCTCAGTCTGCCCAAACAAATTGTTCTCTTTTGTCCAGCTGACTTCTGTTTTCATTTTGTTTGCCAGTCAGAGCACCAGGCTCTCTCCTACAGCCAGACAGAGTGTGGGAAGGGGAAATGTCCTTATGATCCATTCCAGAAAACAGCCTCCGCTATCGTTGGTATGTTGACCGGTTGAGGATATCACTTCACAACAAATTACAGACATTACAGGAACAGCAGCAATATGTTTACTTCAATTAGTGACAAATATCTTCCATTCTGTAACTAAACATTACTCTGTGCAGACGGAGAGCTGTATGCTGGGATCACCTCAGACTTCATGAGCAGGGACTCTGCCTTCTTTCGTAGTCTCGGCAGCCGTCATGTCATTCGCACAGAGCAGTACGATTCCACCTGGCTGCAGAGTAAGTTCAAAATAAAAAAAGAAAATCAGAAGGGAACTAAAGAAAGTAAAAATGTCTTCAATTCTGAAAAATGATCTAAGCCTACAATGGATGCAGCAGAGGTCTCTACTTGTCTTCAGCTGGATTTAATGACATAATGAGTGCTAAGTCCTGTTTGAAATCACAAAAATATTGGTATCTAAAAAATACTAAATAACAATTCGTACATACTGGCTTGATTGCTTTTTTTTTTTAACAATATTTTCATGTTTTCAGTTTTTTAGTATAACTACATCAAATTATTCAGTTATAACCACCCTTCATTTTACTTGTTTTGTAAACTAAACATTCTGTACTAAACTGAGTAGCTCTTGCATTTATTTGTGACCCGTTGGTGTGTTATCTGGCCAGTGTGTTGACGTCTGCTCCTGATAACAGCAAGATACATGTTGACTTTCTCTGCTATTTGAGATGTCAATTATACCTCCATCCTTACTTTGCTCTGATTTGAAATATGTCCCTTGCACAATCGTACTTGCATGTTACATGCATACCTGCAGATTTGGATTGATTGCAGTTGACTTACCTTTCCTGTGTGTGTGTGTGTACGCATGTGTGCCAGATGCCCAGTTTGTGCGGGTAGCGCCACTGTCTGAAACTGATAACCCAGAAGATGATAAAGTCTACATGTTCTTCACTGAGCGAGCTCAGGAGGCTGAGGGTGCTGCTGGGAAGGTGCTCTACTCCAGGGTGGCACGTGTGTGCAAGGTATGGAGCATGGAGTTTGTTAGAAAGATAGGGACCTTGTTTTAGTGTTCCCATATCAGAAAGTGTCTGCAAGTGTCTCCCTGCACAGGTAGATCTTGTACACTCTGGTCAACGAGTGCGTGAGTGTGTGCGTCTGTGTGTGTGTGTATGCCTGCTGAGTGTTTACATAAAAGAGGGGTTATGTGTGACTGGATGTCTGGATAGCGCAAAATTATAATTGACTGGAAATACCAGATGTTAGATAGAATGGTAGCAATAGGGTCAAAAATATAGCAATAGGGTTTATTTTCTTTCACATTCTTTATTTGCATTTTTACCAGTTCCCATGAAGTGGCCAGCTTTAGTTTTTTACATTTTCAGAAATACAAATTAATGCATTGATACCTATGTTTATATGTTCATTTAATTCTTGAACGTGTAACGTTTCTTAAATTATTTATTGATTTTTGTCCTCTGTAGAATGACATTGGAGGCCAGAGGAGTTTAGTTAATAAGTGGAGTACCTTCCAGAAGGCTCGTATTGTGTGTTCAGTCCCAGGACCAGACGGTCTACAGACGCATTTCGACCAGCTGCGTGAGTACACACACAAGCATCAAAGCACAAAGGCATTATGTGCACCACAAAACTAATCACATCTGACAGGCTTCAACCAATGGTTTAGATAAACATCTCGAGTTCTGCCTCTGTCTTGTGTGTGTATGTGTGTTTGTGAATCATCAGAGGCATTCATGGAATTTTTGGCTAAAATATTTGGAATTGACAGAGAGATTGAGGAAACTTAAAAGTGCTTAACCACAGCCTCAGTCTGTAAGTGTGTCTGCGTGGTTCCACTGTTACCACGGCAATCAAAAGCCCTTGATGGTCACCCTGGGTTCGTCTTCGTGCCTCAGCCTTGGTAACCACAGCAACCAACCTCAACATTCATTTGCTTTGGGTTTGTGTGTGTGTGTGTGTGTGTGTGTGTGTGTGTGTGTGCGTGTGTGTGTGTGTTTAGAAGCAGGTCTAAGTCACCTCTTTAAGTAACTGAAATATTATTAGGACAAAGAGGATACATTTTGAAATAATCTCAACTGGGACTTGTGTTACGTAGCTCTTTGGTATCATTAAGGTCAGTCTGGTGATAATCAACAGGAGAGCAAGTATAGTCCAAACTTATATTTAGCACTTTAGCCACAACTATGAGATCTTCAGCCTGTAATTTCAAGAAGTTCACCCAGTTCAAACTTTTTTTAAACATGTTCTGAAAAAAAAAAATACAATGAGAAATGTACCATGTCCAAAGACACAGGCTCACCTCAGATGGCTACTGGGGCTTCAGGTTATCAGTTTAGGTCAAAAGGCCTTGGACATTTGCAGATAAGGCACATAGAGAGAGCACTAGCTCTCGTATCACCGCTGTTTTAGTAAACATTAGAGTCTCAGAATAAATGAATTATATTCTGTTTGCTGAACACACACACACAATTCCATTTTGTGTGACTTTACATCAACTTAAACCATAAACGATTTCATTCATTTTGTCTTTATTCCCTTTTACTCACATGCAAAATAATAATCGTTTGCATGTACAAGCACACCCACATACAGTGCATGCACACACATGCAGCATTTTAGTTTATTATACATTCTCAATCTTCATCTTGTCTGTGTACACTGGAAAGTTAGAACTTGTCTGCAGCGTAAACATTTCTGTCCACCATGCTTGTGGCCATATTTACTGATCTGATAAGGGTGCACACAAATTTGTTTGTGAACACTCAGCAGAACACAAACTCATTCAAAACCACATAGCCGTATAGAGGAGATTAACCCACCAAGTTTAGAATGCTGTCAGTGTTTTGTTTATGCTATGCTCTGCCACACAACAACACAACTACGCAAATCCAATAAACACTTGATGGCGGCTCATACTAGCTGTATCTTGTGGTTGAGGATGCTCAGTTACAAAATCCTAAAGGAAATTGTTCTCCTAGATTATGTAACATTTTGTTGTGCACAATGTGCACAATGGTTTATGCTGAATTCAACTCTTTCTGGTATGGATGGTGAACTTTATGGATGTTGTAACAGACTACTGGCAAGAAGTCTTTGCTGCCAATGGCCAGTCTCTATGACAGCTTACAGTGGTGCACAGCACACAGTGGGTCAGTGATGCAACAAAGAGATCATATGTTGTTATAGATTTTCAGAGTTGCAAATGTTTGTCTGGCCAGATTTTTTTAAACTCTCCTTTATCTAGGTTGTACAACTACAAACTACGAAGTTTCACTGTAAATCTCTGTGCAATGATAATAAAGTTTCTTATCTCAACTTGAATATATGGCTACCATACAATGCGCTAACTTGTTTTACTCTCATGTTTGATTATGTTTTTGAATGCACTCAGTTCCCAACAGAGCATCTGGTGCTTCATCATTTCACGGACTGACTCATGAGACAGACCCACTTTGAGGTTATTGTTTCTGATATTTTTGAACATTGCCGTCGAGGCTGCGTGCGTGTTCATAAGCCTTACTGTTAATGTGTCTGTCTCTTGTTTTTGATGACATGTGTGTAAAACTGTACACCAAGCCTCGTTAAACCACAATTATTCTAAAACTAGAGTGGAAGTGACTCATGTTCATCTGGTGAAAAGTTCAACTCACAGGAAGGATTTTTTTTGCTATTTACTGTTGTTGTGCTTGGTGTGGTCATTGTTGTGGAGGACAGGCATACTATGGGGTTTCGGATCAGGAAAACAACAGTTCTCTGTGGCCTGACTCAGTAACCAGGACCATATCTTTATCATTACATCATACACTCATGTTGGGGAGTAGGGGAGTAGGGGAGGAAAAAAGACATCTAAGAAAAAGCACTGTCTGTCATTGGAACAGTTTGGGCATGGAATGATTAGCCAAATGAAAACAATGTGGGGGAAAAGAAAAAGAAGAAGGGTATTAATTAGTTTTTAGCTCAGAGCAATATATGACAGTAAAAGGTAGGGGAGATGTGGAAAATGACTGTCATCTTGGAGAGAGGATCTGATGGTGGGGAATTCTGCTGAAAAGACCTAACTCTAACCGAAACATGTACTGAGAGTTCAATAACAGTGTTTGGAGGAGGTTCCTGTCCTTGTTCAGAGCCTCCATTGCAGAGGTGACAGCTCGGAGCTGTGATCAGAGGGTTGTTGGTGCCTGTTCAAGCTGCAACTTAAGAACATGCTGGTGGATGCCAGTGATGTGGAAAGCTATCAGGCTGGTGATGGAGGTTTTCTGGGCCTGTTTGACTCGGGGGTCAACTGAAGAGTTTGACATGTCGGGAGGCCAGAAAATGTCGGCAAATATAGAAGATCCTTTCACCTGCTGTCATTGCTGTCATCACTGTGATTTAAGGCTTTTGCATCATCAGGGTTTGTCTTCTCTGAGCTAATGCAGTGATCTGTCTTAAATTTCATTTCACGTTTCAAGGTTTTACTCAAGAATTGAGCCTTTTGAGTCAACTGTATTTTCGCTATTTGGCTTTTGTGGATAAAAGCTCAAATAAGAGGTGAGAGTGAGATTATGTCTCAGTCTGTGTGTGAGGTGAGGATCGAGCAGATACATTTCTGACACACAGAAATGTCAGGATAATGTCGCAAATGCGGTTCCAGTATTATACTGCTAAATTACCTCATCAACAAAAGCAGGTTCTGTTTTAAGTGGGGTATGAAAACTATTTTGATAGTGAAGAAAATGAATCACGTTTTGACACCTCCGTTCAGCATTTGTAATCCATCATGACTTGTGTGAAAAAAACTTGGATGGAAGCCCAGTTTATCAAAGGGAGTAGCTGAAGAGAAAGGGGAGAGTAGGAATGAGAGGGGCCGCTGGCCAGAGGAGGGACAGAGGGTGGGGGATGGGGATTAGGAAAGACAGGAAGAGAGGAAAATGAAGTGTGACAATTAAGAAGAGAGCAGAGGTTAAGGCATCAGGTATTTACCAGAGATGGGGAGCGAGGGAGAGACCAGAAAAACACAGGCAATGTTAAGAGGAGGAGAGAAGCAGAATATGGAGAGAAGAATGGAAATGTTATTTCAGCATTATTGCTTTCACGCCGTGAGGAAAGAGAGGCCTTGGATGACTAATTAAGAGGTGGACTGAGTCATAATAATAAGTAAATTTAGAAATGGTGACAGTGCTGGCGCTCGGGCCAAAAGAAACTAAAAGATGTTACTAAGCATAGAATGAAAAGGGAGAAATAGAAATTAGAAATTCTAAGAATATTTCAGAGGTGGCTGATATCGAAAAGGGGGTTTAAGTGGAAACTGATATCAGTTTCTGCTGTTATGCAGATATCTTGTGCAGCCTCCCCTCTACAATGAGTTCTTAATTTCCCCTTGAGCTACAGTCCTCTGAAAGTGGCACAAGGGAGGCTGTATAGAGTTGAATAAGAAATCTAATTTGTGTGAAAATCATGGAGCGAAAGCAGTAAGGATGAAAGTTTTAAAAATAACAAAGGCCCTCACTGGTCATCTGCTGCACATTCTCCTTGCATCTCTTTACAACAGCTGAAATTATGGACTTATAATAATATGGCTTTAGAAAGGCAAAGGTAAAGGGGACAAACGATATGTGAAAATACTGCAGGCCAGACAAAACCCATGAGTGAGGTGAAGTGAAGCTAAAAGGGTGCAAGTATTAATGGGATGGAGGTAGGAAGGGAGCAAAGTGGGGAATGGGGTTAATAGATAAAAGATGGAACAGACAGTGCAGTGGAGGAATAAGGGGGGGGGGGGGGGGGGGCAACAAGGGGAGGGGGGGAGGGGGGGGGGGGGGGGGGGGGAGCAACAAGGAGAAGAGGCGATGCAGTGGGCAAAAGGTTTTTCACTTTTTACAATGTGAATCGGATTGTGACGGAAGCTAAAGTCTACTTAATGTAAATGATTGGTTTGGCCAGAGGCCACAAAATTGCTGGCGAGAATCCCAGTCTTTAAGTTATTAAAAACATGAATTCCAGCCAAGATTTTCTTCTTTTAAAACTTTCGTCTTAGATGAAAGTGTCCTTCCACAATAATGCATAATATTTCCTATACTGTACATTTCTTTTTTAGATGTTTTGGTCTGTTACATAAATGATTCATCTTACAAAATGGCTTTTGCCTTTTAGATTAGCAGGCGTCTTCCAGATGGATGTCTCTGTCTAGACATATATGTAAAAACAAAGAGATACCAGCAGTGGCCAGAGGAAGAAATTGTGTCATTGAGACAATAGTGGTGCAGTAATAGCAAGAGGGCCGCTAGCCAGGCAGTTTGAAGGACAAGATGAGATGGAGGCAGATCTATTATTGGCAAATTAATGTGGATGGCCACAAGGAAACTAAGACAGGGAGTGTGGTTAGGAAGGTGAGAAGAAGGGGGGGTGCGGGGGGGTGATAAATGCTGGCATTCAGGATGACCGGGCAGGAAAGAAGGGGAAGATGGAACAGTGGAGAAATGAGGAGGTTAAGGGAGTGTGCCTCAGGGCTTTGGCCAGGCAACAGGGAGGAGAAGGAGAACGAGGAGCAGGAGGGGGAGTAAGATAGAGGTTAATGCTGCAGGTCTGCGGGCGAGACAAGTCTATCTTCCCTCAAGGGGGGAACTGTCCCTTTTTGTTTTACGAAGACACAAGGACAATCCTCCAGAGAAAATAGGCCAGACATACAGCTGGAGTGAGAGATGGAGGGGATGAGAGATTGTGGGAGGGAGGCAAGGGGAGAGGGAGGGAGGCAGGGAGGGATCAAGATTGGGTGGGAAGGCAAAGCATGAGAACCAAGGAGAGAGATGCCTAGTCGGACCCTCAGAAGTCCAGGTGGATTCCAGCAGAAAAGGGGGGGGGTGGGGGGGGGTTGGAGTTTGTATAGGACTGTGATCAGCTCTTTGATGGCGAAAGAGAAAGAAAAAGCTATAGAGATAAAAAAAGAAGAAGAAAAAGGACTGGGTGTTTCCTGCTACTGAGTTAAACGTAACCGTTTAGCATATTTTTAATAGGTGAAGGCACCTTTTTACTTTTGGTCCCACAAAATGTTAAATATTTATCTCGAGTGACTACTTAATCCCTGTACTCGTGGTATGATAAAGGGTTTGATTAATGACTGGAGGTAAACACGGTGGGGTAGAAAACGCATGGAAAATTTGAAAAAAATTAGAAAAGGATGGAAAGACGATAGGATGAGGTACTCATAAGCAGTGGAAGGCAGACTGTACAGACAGTGCGTGTCACTGTCTGTGTGTGTGTGTGTGTATGTGTGTGTGTGTGTGAGAGAGAGAGATGTGTAATGAGATTAGACTTCCTGCAGAGCTGCCATTCCATTGAGGCCACCTGAAGCAGCAGGAACGACAGGAATGCGGAAATAGTGATATGCTTTGTCGTCACCGAACCAAGGAGAGAGATGCCTAGTCGGACCCTCAGAAGTCCAGGTGGATTCCAGCAGAAAAGGGGGTGGGGGGGTGTTGGAGTTTGTATAGGACTGTGATCAGCTTTTGATGGCGAAAGAGAAAGAAAAAGCTATAGAGATAAAAAGAAGAAGAAAAAGGACTGGGTGTTTCCTGCTACTGAGTTAAACGTAACCGTTTAGCATATTTTTAATAGGTGAAGGCACCTTTTTACTTTTGCTCCCACAAAATGTTAAATATTTATCTTGAGTGACCACTTAATCCCTGTACTCGTGGTATGATAAAGGGTTTGATTAATGAATGGAGGTAAACACAGTGGGGTAGAAAACGCATGGAAAATTTGAAAAAAATTAGAAAAGGATGGAAAGACGATAGGATGAGGTACTCATAAGCAGTGGAAGGCAGACTGTACAGACAGTGCGTGTCACTGTCTGTGTGTGTGTGTGTGTATGTGTGTGTGTGTGTGAGAGAGAGAGATGTGTAATGAGATTAGACTTCCTGCAGAGCTGCCATTCCATTGAGGCCACCTGAAGCAGCAGGAACGACAGGAATGCGGAAATAGTGATATGCTTTGTCGTCACCGTCACCACAGCAACGTTTCTACTAGTGTGGAAGATGAGAGAATAAAGAAATTACAGTCGGGAAGGATAAACGTACAGTCAAATCCAGATCACCAGTTCAGATCTCATTGTTCTGAACTCAAAAATATGCATTGCATCCACATTGAAAATACTTTTTAAAAATACCTACACACACACACACACTTTAAACCAATGGGTTGTGCAGTTTCTGTGTAAATCCAGCTCGTTTGCCCGGTGGGTTTTGTGCATTTCCCACACGCTCTGTCTCAGACAGAGTGACACTGACACAACTCCGACTTTTTTCAATCTGTGCAGATCTTCCTGCTTCTTCTCCTATAGCTCCCACATCTTTCACACACACACAACTACTACTACTACTACTACTACTACTACTACTACTACTACTACTACGACTACTACTTTTGTATTCATTCAGCAGACCTTTGGCTCACTTCAGCTCGTTCAGTTGAAGACCATGCTATGAGAGCTCACTCAGCAGAGTTTGGATGCATGTTCAGTACAGTTTTCAGCATTCACACACAGTGACACACACACACACACGCATAGGCATATGCATAATGAATACCAAACACGTAGCCCAAACATAGACGGATAAGAATGGCACACACATATAGTTGCACAAACATGTACAACACATGTAACACATGTGCACATGTGCATTAACTTATAATGTTTGACTGTTGTATAAATAACATTTCATATTTATCTTTCCTTTCCTTCCTTAATCTCTCTATCTAGAGGACATTTTCATCCTCCAGGGGAAAGACAAGAAGAACCCCCTCCTCTATGGCCTGTTTACAACTTCAAGGTATGTACCTCTGTAAAACAGAAGACACATTACCTTAGTAACTTAAAATTGTAGTCCCTTATGTTATTGTAAAAAAAGACAGTAGGGTGTTGGCTGCGAGGGACTGGGACTGCCTTGAATAAACTCTGGGTGGATAGACATTAGTATTAATCAGTAACCACATAAACCCTGGCAGATATACATAGAATTAAGCTGTTTTGTGGAAGTCTTTCATTACGTATGTCTGTAAATGTGATTAAAAAGTTTACAGTATGATTTCTGTGACTACAGTTGTGCTGTAACTCAGTGACATTTAATCAATTTTATAAACATGTATAATGTTACAATGTGGAGAAGTTGCAAAAAGTAACTTTTGGTTTTATTAATCTATTTCATAGTTAATTAATCATTTTTCTGTCACTTTTCGACCTTGAGAACTTGAGAAGAAAGTTCTAAAGTAAAAAAAAGTACAGAGATTTAGAATGCTCCGAGGTCATACCAGAACAACATCTCTGTCAGCTCTGCAACTATAAACCTGATTAAAAAATCATGACAAAATATGGAAAGTATGAAGCAGTCCTGAAATGGCCTTGATTAGAGTGCATACACAATATGTTTTCTGTTAGTTTCTGCAAAGAGGCAACTTGCTTGCATGTAAGTACGTCAAAAACTTTATTGGACAAAAGGGGTTTGGGAGAAAAAGACATTATTCTGCTCCATCTAGGGCAGATCAGTGAGATGAATACAGGAATACAAGACAGAAGACAGGCAGACATTTCAAACTGACATGAATGGAAAGGATATGTCTGATATTCAAGAGTAGATGCTCTCATTAAGACTGACACTGTCAAAGACAGGTAACAGGTAAGCAGATATAGTACAAAGATCTAAAAAATACAAAAACAGGCATTGTCCCTTGAAGTGGAGGGAAACAATGAAGTGAGGAAAAGCCATAGGATGTGAGTGAATGAGTAAAAAAAGCCTGCAGTTTGTCTTTTTCTCCAAACTAGTTGACAGCACCACATGCTACAAGAATAACCCAGTTTCAGAGGTGGAGGCCAGAGCCCTACAGTAGCAGCAGAAGTATGACAGCATTTGGCGTGGCAGAGCAGGGAGTTGGTTTGTTCTTTGGCTTTTGGAAAGTGTGTGGAATCTTAGTGGGGAACAGACAGACAGGAATCCAAAGCATCACTCAGGGTGGGGTCCCAAACACAGCACTGCCAAATGCAGAAAGGTCATTCCGTGCCAACGGAAACTTCTCTCCATGGTGCAGTCATGATTTCACACACAGGTTTCTTTTCCTCTTTGATGAATTTAGAAATCGATTTGTCCACCATCTTCTGATACTGGATTGGCTCCAGCTCCCCCCTCAAGAGCAGACCTGGGCAAATTACGGCCCGCGGGCCACATCCGGCCCTTTCTACGTCTCTGTCCGGCCCGCGTGAGGCCAATCATAAATTACAACATAAATTAAACAAATATCTGTGTCATGCTTACAATACAACTGTGCTGCTTTTATTTTGAAATTTGAAATTTTATTTTGAAAAGCGTTTACATTTACGTTACTTCCGTATCGACGTATGAGCGTGCGTGTGTTGTGAGTGAAGGTGAACAGTGATAAGTGACGCTAGCCAGGTTACCCTCAAGATGTCGGCTAATGCTAAGAAAAGAAAAGTTTTCAACAACACATGGACTGCCAAGTATTTCTTTCTCAGAAATGAAAGGTAAAGCTTAATCTGAAGAACAGAGCGTCCGACTTTTTTTTTTTTTTTAACATGTCCTGTCCGACTTTGACTGTTTTTGTCTGGCTTTGGATGAGAGCTGCGATGTAGGTGACACCACCCAGCTACTGTGTGGCCCTCTGACACAATTCAGGTTTCTCATGTGGCCCCTTGTAAAAATTAATTGCCCACCCCTGCTCAAGAGGATAAGCAGTAGATGGATGAATGAATGACTAAACTGTATTTGCTTGTTATTTGGATTTTATCTGGATTCAACCATCAGCCACTGTTGTGTTGCGTTGTTTTTTTGTCAGAAATGTGTTTTCTCCCATTTTGTCCAACAAATTTGATTGTTCAGTTCATTATTATGTTGTGAATGGTCTGAGGTAAACGCGCCATGTAACCACCTTACCGAGACCTCTGACCTTCCGGTAAGGGAAGAAAATAGAGCTTCCCACCAGTGGAGGTTGACTAAACATAAAGTTATGTCTCACCTCTATAAACGGCGCGAACACACGCTGACTCATCACAACACAGCCTTTCTATCTGATCTGTTTCTAGCAGCTCAGCCCATGAAACACTGAAGGAATCTTTAACTCTGACGCACTTTGCCAAAAATGTCAACCATAAACCATGCATTGAATGGTGTTGTGGTGGATTTAATGTGCTGAAAGCAGTGCATTTACCCATGTCAAACTGTGGCTTGGAGCAGGTCCACTGAAATTGTGTGTTCAAGCTTAAAAGCATCTGTAACTCACAGCTCTTAACATAGTCCTTCACTGCCTTACTTAAATTACTGCATAAAGAGTATTGCAAGTCATCAGGTGAACCCATCAAAGGCTCTGCTGACGCTTTTATTCATGCATGCTGAAGTAATAACAGCGAGAACGAAAGAAAGACGGCTGTTTGACTCCAACAACAATGAATGACAACTCTCCTTTCTTCTTTCTCGTTTAACCTCAGTGATATTCTGAATGGTTCGGCAGTATGTGTTTACCGAATGGAGGACGTCATTCGAGCTTTTAAGGGAAATTTCCTACACAAGGATGGACCTCAGTATAAGTGGGCAGAGTTTACAGGCAAAGTGCCCTACCCACGACCAGGAACTGTAAGTCTTTATTCATAGCCTTACCCTAAGGCAATGGTGTTGTTTTCCAAATTAGCTCTAACCAGTGACAAACCTCTGTCCTTAATGTGTCCTTAAGGATCCCCTCACACAGATGATTCCCTCTCACAGATAGCCAAACATGTACTTTATTGTCATATAAACATGTTTACTTAAAAATGTTGTAACTTATTTCATTGTTAATATACACCACAATCAATGTAAGAAGATATGAATGTCTGACGCCTTTGTTTCTGTCTTTGCCCCCCACCCCCCACCCCCAGTGTCCAAGCATCACATATGGAAGTTACAGTTCAACCAGGGAGTATCCTGACGATGTCATCTTCTTCAGCAGGACACACCCTCTGCTGCAGGTTCCGTTTCTATTTCACACAGTGACATATATCAAATCAGGGACGCTGCCTGAAATTTTGGGGCCCATGACAAAAAAAATCAAATTGGGGCCCCCCCTACGTAGAGAGTATATATAGTCTCCTACTTCTTGGGGCCCCTGTCAGTCAGGGGCTCTTGGAATTGTCCTAACTTTCCCTCCCTATACACCACCCCTGTATCAAATTAACTGAGTTTAATTTATTTCACGCATCATTATATGAGATACAATACATGCTGCATACAGATATTACAGTAATTTGATGTGTGAGTTCAACCCAAGGAAGCTATTTAGGGGGCAAATCAAGGATAAATTATATTTAGTAGTAGAGAAACAGCATATAATACTGATAATAAATAACAAAATGATAGAATCACACATAACGAAATTAAATAAATAACAGATACAATAAAATAAAGATCAATTTGGTAATAATTATAATTTTATATATATATATAAATTTCATGATAATATGAAATAATTTGCGCTAACTTCTGGCACATTTCACAAAACCTTTACATGAGATTAAGTTTTAACAGTTTTCTCTGCTTTAGGAAAATGTGCTTCCACTGGGAGAGCGCCCCCTCTTGGTCAGAGTTGGTGCCCAATACAAGTTCAGCAAATTGCTGGTGGACAGAGTGGAGGGCATTGACAGCACATATGATGTATTGTTCATCGGCACAGGTAAATTGCTTAGTTCCTTTAAGTTCAGAGTTATGCTTTCAACCTGACGTATAATTTGTCTTTGAGATAAAACTTAAAAAGTGTTGTTTTTGCTGCAGACTCTGGTCTGGTGCTCAAAGCCATCTATCTGCCCAAAGAACATGGTCAGAATCAGGAGGTCACTCTGGAGCAGCTGCAGGTCTTTCAGGTACAAACATTTTTTTGAGAAACACAATGTTGTACAGTAGGTTTTTCGTCTGTCAGTTAGTTAGTTATCTTTTTTTGCTTAATGTAAACACGACTTTTCTTTTCTCTTGGTCACAGCACAATTCACCTGTGACAGCCATGTCACTGTCAAAGAAAAGGGTAAGTAATGAAAGAGAGACAAAAACTCACTTTCACACACCCCCACCCCCACACCGCACTTATCACTCACATCTCCGTGTATCTCCAAGGACAGCTTCATCACCAGTTGCTATGGTTACTCTTTCTCAGTCAGAGCAGACATGAAGGGATGTTACACACGTACACACAAGGGGAGAGAGATGGAGAGGCACCTTGCATTATTAAACTCGATTGGGGAAACAGTGCTAATGCTGGCATACACCAGCACACACACAAGATTAAACACACGATTCTATTACATTTGTCTCTCTCTCTCTCTCTCTCACACACACACACACAAGGATGCACACAAACGGACACAGGTATACCTATTGATTATCAGTGTGCCTCTCTCTTATACAAGCAAACTTTTTCCTCTTACTTTTCTCTTACATTATTTATTACTCTCCCTGTCTCCCTTCCTCTCTTTTTTCTTTATCCTATTCACATTCCTCTATCCCATTTCCTCAACCATCCTACCTCTCTACCTTCTCCCCCATCTGTTTCCAACCATTGTTGCTCCTCTCTCTCTTTTTGTTTTTCATACTCCATGCTCTGCTCCCTCTTCAGCAGTGGTTGTTTGTGGGCTCCAGTGAGGGTGTGTCCCAGCTGGCCCTGTACCAGTGTGAGTTGTATGGTCAGGCCTGTGCTGAGTGCTGCCTAGCCAGAGATCCCTATTGCACCTGGGATGGACATGCCTGCAGCCCCTATATGCCCACTGTGCGCAGGTAGGGAAGGCAAATAATAGGAGAGCCGCTTATGTTTTTCACTAATTTGATTACTTTAGACCGGCTATGAATTACAATTAAGATTGTTTTCTTGGTGTAGCATGAAATCAATCTCATTTATTCATTCATTTTGCAACGCTTATCATCTTAAGGGACTCCGGGATGGGGTGGGGGTGTAAAAGTGTGACTAACAGCCACAGTTCAGTAATACTGCAACCTGCAGCTCACCAACACAGTTTATGCCTGATTAAACACGATAACTGGTAATGGACTGAAATCAGTCCGCCATCCCACCATCAACACTATAAAAGACATGCAAGCTTCCGTTTGCAACGCATTTTATAATCAAAAGTGGAATAAATTCAGCCTATGTGAAAATGACTTGTTGTTATCTGCTACCGTTTGTGAAAATGAATGTGATGTAATGATAACTTGTAGCTCTAGACCTCCATGAGTGAAATTCTGTTACTTTTTTTGGCTAAAATTAGAGTCCTGACAAGTATATTACTACCTGTAGAAATTCTGGTTTTGATGTTATTACTTACTGTGTACAGGAGGAACGCCCGTCATTTAGGGGAGGATGAGGACCCGTTAACTCAGTGTGTCAGACAAGGAGGTGAGGAGCCAATTTTACTAGTCAGCATATCTGTTCCCTAATGCCATGTCTACAGTACAAAGTGGATCAGAAGCACAGAACCTCTCCTTAGCTTAAAGAGACATTTCACACATTTTGATGTACAGGATACATCAACATCAATATGTATAAAAGTATATACATTTTGGACATCTGTGCAGTAATGACAGTTTTTTCCTTCATCTCTCAGCCGTGCTACAAGTGGAGGCAGAGCAGAGGCTAATGATGGTTGCTGAAGGAAACAGCACCTACCTGGAATGTCTTCCTCGATCCAGACACGCTGCTGTCACCTGGTACAAACAGGCAGGAGAGAACAGTCCTGAACTAAACCAGGTACCCAAATACTTTTTCTCTTTTTTATTATCTCTTATTTATTATCTGAACTTTTGAAACAGCATTATATTACATCAGAATGTGAATACAGGAGAATCGTAAAGTTAGAGACCATAATCTTTTCAACATGGTTTGAACTTGAGACTCACAGTAGTGCTATTTTGATGTCCAGAACCTTTTTACTGCAGAGACAAAACAGACAGTGTCTTCAAGTAATTCAAATTTGCTTTGTGCACAAAATCCATCATCACCTATTTATGGACATAACCAAGACTGCCAAATGTAAACAAGCAACGGTGGTGTAATCTCTCTCTCCAGGTGGTAACAGGTGACCAGCTGGTGGTTATTGAGCGTGGAATTTTGATTCGTCGTGCTGAGCTGTCTCATGGTGGTGTCTACCACTGCCAGGTGGAGGAGCACGGCTACCACTGGACTGCTGTCACTGTCCGCCTCACTGTCTGGAGCCCCTCAACCAGTCACCTCCTTGCCTCCTGGTCCAGCTCATCATATCAGAGCAGGGGAACCCAGCCGTGGTATGAAGATGTGATGGCGCTAATTCATCCAGGAAACCTCGGCCAGCACTGCAGGGCTCTGGGATACCGTCCTCCACGCAACCACCGTCGCCATGGTGACATAATGATTGAACAACACAAGGAGAAAGACAGAAGAGAGAGGCATAAGCATGGTGGGGGGCGGGAGGAAGGAGGTGGGAGAGGAAGAGCAGCAGGGAGGAAGAGCAGGAGCAAGCCCCAGCAGAGGGCACCACGGAGCGCTTGAAAGTGTCATAGAGCAGGGAAGAGGATTTTCAGTGACACACATGTCTATGTAAACACATATGCATATATACATACAGACACATATGCATTCGCAAATACACACACACACACACACACTTAATTTATACACTGAGACACACGCATACTGTATGTACAGAGACTACAACATGCGCATGCACTCATCTTCAAACAAAAAAGGCATCGTTACATTTTAGTGAAAAACTTTCAAACTAAGCTACGAAGAACTGAAGTGTGTGTAAAGGAGGATGTGAACATCGAAGACTGTTTGACCCTGACAAAGACTTTATTAATTGAAAAAGAGGGATTAGAACGCACAGAGGTTTTAGAGCATGCTGAATGAAGAGTGAACAGCATGTCCAGGTCACTCAGTTTGACTGACTCTGTGTTGTAACAAGGACGTTCCAAAAGATTAAAAACATTCAACATTCAATCCTTATGAAATGTTTCCCGTCCCAAAGGAACACTTTTATCAACATGATTGAATTTTTCTGCCAATTAATTACAAATCACATTCTGACAAACATTTTCCAAAACAGAACAGATGTTTTTAGATAGATTTTTTTTTTTCCCCTTCTGGGCAAACACTGGTCTCCATTATTTTCAGTATGCTGTAGAAATCATTGTGCAGGAACCTGAGAGAAATGGTTGAGCAGTTTTCAAAAATTCAAAACTAAGGACGGTTTTCTTTGCATTGCGCACATATTTTATGGACACGCTGAGGGGTCAGCTGCTCAAAAGCATGTCATTGACCAGTTATATTTTTTGCTTATTGATCTGAAAAACTTTGTATGTTTTGGATAATTGTCAGGAGTGATCGGTAATTAAAGAGATACGTGCTAGAGCTAACTCTGATAAGTTTTATGCGTTTTATGATATGAAACAATTTCTCATGAAATCTTTCACAGTCCACCTAAAATGAGTACTGTGCTCGTTTCTTAAGATGGGCGGAGTCTGACCACAAAATGACTTGCCGCAACCACAGTGATGAAAGGCACAGAAAAACACGACGACGGCTTTGATGAGGGAACAGATCTATTTCCCTAGGTAATTAGAGTTCTGTGTTGCAGGCAGACAAATGTACCAAAGGAGATGTTTTCATTATGTCCTCCTCAGCACAGGCTTTAGTAATATTCGCTGGTATGCTTCACAGCTGGCAGGGAGCTGTGTAGTACAGGTGTGGTGTGTTTCACAGTATCTGAGATCACATTTTATTGTTGGTTTTGATTAACCCGAGCTTCACATGAGTGTAGTGCCTAGATATAGAAAATATGTTTAGAGTAGTTGTCTTAAAAACAAGTAAAGTCTGCACACCTTCATCAGGCTTTAGACGAATCTACAAATACTTTTTTAGACACATACTTTTCTGGAAAAATTGTGTTGCTGCTATTATATGAGGCGCAACCAAATCTTTATGGCACCTAAAACAAATCATAATAAAGGTCAGTACGATGAGAGGTTTTAAAGACACTACAAGATGGTTTACTGGATTGGGAAGTCATATTTCCAGCATGTACAAACAGAATATTTTGTGGCTCTGCTTCTACTGGTCAGAAATATTCTAAGTATGTGTTATGGTGTCACTTCACTGAATTGTTTATCTGCTATGTGACAGACAAGAGAACGTTTCAATGTGTACCACATTGTGAACTCAACGACCAAAGGACTCTGTACAGAACAGGCATGTTTCTCAAACTATGGACCAGGACCCAAAATATACTATTTGTGATTTTGAGTGGTTTTCAGTTTACCTGAAAAAGTGTGTATATGTTGCAGGTCCTGCAGCTCTGACAATAATCCCACCAGCTGTACATTATGGAGTGGCCCTGCTGTGTTATAAAGACACATTTATTGTACATGACGATGTGCTGAACAGGACGGGTGTCAGGTGAATCTAAATGACATTGTTGACTTTTTAAAGCAAGTAAATTGTGATTTGATCTCAATGTTAAGTCTTGGTCCACCTCTATTTAACTTTCTACATTGTGGTATTTATTTGATTAAACTGATGTGAAAATGCTTGTTTCCGTATTTGAGAAATACTTTCAAGCTCTCAGTCAGGTCATAAACGTGATACTTATTTAACATGTGGCCATATATGTTGTTGGTGTATCTTGTATGTCTTGGTGTGCTGTGCACTGTGCACTGGTCTTTCATTGTTCTTCCAGAGAATCCTGCCCAGCACCACAGGCATTTAAATATTGAAGTTCATTGGGCTGGAGACTGAAGGGTCTAAGAAGATGCATTAACTTCCTTTAATCTAAAACTAACATTTTTCCCACATTTTTATATGTTTAGTTTCATCCCACGGTGATGATGTAGAGTATGCAGTTCTGCCCATATTGTACAGTATATGATCCTAGTCCATTTACTCTTCTGGCCGTATGTATTAATGTATTCTGTGTGTGTGAGTGCGAGTGTGTGTACATGTTTGTGTATCTATTTAGAACTGAATTTGTGGGGTCTGAAACCAGGCATTCTGGTTACAGGGCAAAAACAGACAACATTCTGGAAAACAATGTGTTGGCCCCTACCAAGTTGAAATTACTGACATTGCCTTGATTTTAGGGTGGGAGCCAGAGTAGGTTTAGGTTAGCCTTTAAGTCACGATAGGGGATTGAAGGGGCTAAGGATCCTGTAACTGTGTGTGTGCACATTTGGTACTTGCACATGCATCAGTATGTGTTTTAGTTAAATTGTACTCTAGTTCTCTGCATTTTTACCCATTCCACATATAAGTACAGAAAAGGGAGTGGTAGCCTAATGGTTGGAGCGTTGGGCAGGGGTTCAAATCCCAGTCTTCAAGTTCCACTCTGGGCCCTTGAGTAAGGCTCCGTAACCCCAATTACTCCCTGGGCGGCTTTACTATATGTACTATATGTACTGTATGTATGGCAGCCCAGTGTATGGCAGTGTGTGATGGGTCAAATTTAGTTGTATAGAGTACTGTATTAAGTGTACTGTGATAATGACAAATAAAGCTCTCTTCTTTCTTCTTCTAGAAACATGTTAGTACAAAACACCACAGCACACACATGTGGAGCAGTGGGCAGCCATTTAAGGCGCCCGGGGAGTGAATCTGTGAGGTTAAGGGCCTTGCTCAAGTGCCCAAAGTGGTGGACGGTAGCAGACAGATGGTGATGCTTTGCCCAATTTTTGGCCAATTTGGGTATAAACTGGCGACCTTACCAACCTCAATGGTGGCCCCGCTCTGGGATGGTGGCCCCGGTCTGGGATGGTGGCGCTTCACCCAAATCTTTGGCCGATGTGGGGTTTGAACCAGCGACCTCTCTGTCCCATGCGCCCTTCTTTAGCCTCTTCACCACCACTCCTTGTGTTTGGAATTGGCAAGGATTGCAAACACTTTTGAGGTTATAAAAAACGCAACTTTGAGCACGGAGCCTGCAGAGAAGTAACATGGGTTTGGCTGCTTGGCTTATCCCACATGAAAGCCCTCACCAGTGCTAAGCAACAGCAGCCCTAAATGAGAATGTTTGACAAAAGTGAAAAAAAAAAAGTTTACAAGTTAACATGTGACTCTGAGTAGCGGAAAAGAGTGTGAACGTGTCAGATGTGGCCTCCTCTGGGAAATAAAAGGGTGTATGTGGGCGACTGTGAAGCAAGCAGTGTAATCAAATGAAATAGGCTGGTGTGTTCTCTTGCTGATGTCAAACTCAAAATAAAGGACAAATACATGTAAGTTAGAGTTAAGGTGTGTTTCATGGTGATCAACAACCTTTCAACCAAAACAGGCATGGCGCTGGCAGATGCTGACAAAGTCATATTTTGCTGTATCTTCATCCAAACACAAAATGCACACGTAAACTAGTTTGGAGTCCAATAAAGTCTTTTCAATTATTTTCTTCATAGTGTTCCTTCTGAGATGCTGGTAAATACACATCAAAATCAAGGGCGCTCTAAACAACACCAGTGTAGCCGTGCACAAAGATTAAAACTGGGACAGTGGCATGGATGCCTCGTGTGTTTCACTTTTTTCAGCTATATTTACATTTCAGTGCCAAATTTAATCTATTGTGATTTTCCAGAAAAGCAAATGGAGTAAAGCTGTGATCAAATGATTTTTTTTTCTTACATCGTGCATATGCAGCATTTTTAAGGATGCACATGCACGCAAACTCCTCTGGACAAAAATCAGTCCATTATTACAGGGATTTATTCCACTACAGTCATATTATTTTTCATGCAAACATCCATCATTGTCTTCATACCAAGACAGTAACATACCATCCAATTCCAAACCACAGTTTGTCTCTGCCAAAAGTCACCACATTTGTTTGTACGCAGCAGTCTTCTTGAGGCAACTTTATCATTTTTGAACTGCTAATTGTTCATATGTATTCTGCTGTTTAAACATAGCAGGGTTCTCGTAAAAAAAAACTGGACTTTTGTTTTTCTTTTTACTTTTGTAGACAGCCATAGACGAGACTAATGGTGATGAAAATTGGACTGATAGTGTTTCAGTCTGATGAGCAGGATATGAAAGTAAAACATCATCATCAAAATCATGGATTTAAAGTAAACAAGTGTATTGCAGTGGTGTATTGTGTTAGAAATGGCATTTTCCTGTGAGCCTTAAAAGCCTGAAATCAGTAGATACAGAAGTGATACCATAATTGTATGTTATTATACACATTTACAATCATGCTGTAGTATTTTTAATGGGTACAACTAAATAGAATAGAACCAATCTTTCTGACCGTGTGGTGTCAGTTTACCTATTGATGGCACAGTATGTCTGGAGGAAGTGGTTCGTGTTATTTGTGTTTTGGAATGAATCAGCAGAAAACCATTGTTTCATCTGTTCATCAAGACACATTGTCCTTGGCACAACCACAATACCAACATGCGTAACTAGACTGCTACAACAGGACAGTTTCACTTCACCCAGCCACCTCTGGAATTCAGAAAAAAAACAAGATAAACATAACAAGATAATTCTGAGGACATCATGAACTAATTGTATTGTCTAAAACACAATAACGTTTAGCCAGTTAAATATTTCAATCAATCAATCAATCAATCAAATGTTCAAATGTTCAATCAAATCAAATAGCTGTAATGGTGCATTGTAATAATTTAAGAAAGAAATAAACAGTAAATAGGTGCAACAAAGAAGAAACCAGAAGAAAATCTTGGCTTGGACTGTCATATCTATTACAAACGTATGGTCTGTGCTTCAACTTTGGTTGCTATGGCAACTGCCAGTGGGGAAATGGACCATGCTGGACCTTATCAGTACCTTCACAGCTTAGAAACTCTGACCTAATGTTTTCGGGAGTAGTTGTATTCTCTTTGAGAATAAATAGTCTGTGTTCAGAGCTGGTTCAGTTCAGATCCTGTGAAGGACACAGTCAGTGGAATTAATCAGTTGTGTTTTGTTGTTGCTGTTTTGATCAGCAGTGTGCAGCAAGAAATCTGAGGTTTTCTTCTTCCCTCTGACAGTAACCTCCTTTAGAAATAAAAATAAAACCTGGTGAATGTAGTATGGAGGCTGTCGGGTGTTTTACAATTGGGTCTATTTAAAAATCTAATGGTCTTAGGTAATCGTTTCAGGCTTTGATGTCTGGCACAAAAAGAGCAGCCAAAAAACACCAGGAGAGTGGGAGCAGCTGGCCAGGGCGCATGGGGGAGATTAGAAATTTTACAAGATCCCTAGATGTGGTGGCAGTGTGGTTTAGAATCCTCTCTCCTCCTCTGCAGCGGTGTTTGTCATTTCTGACCACAGTTAGCGGTCTGCAAAGCCAAACATGCTGGCCGAGGTTCCACTGTGGAGCCACACGGGCCTAAGCAAGGAGAAGAAGAGAGGAAGAGCTGGAGCTTTCCAGCTAATTTAAAGACACGGCCATGTGAAATCTGTCCTGATTGGGTGACGTTTCATTAGAAGGAATCTTAAATCACTAACAATTATATCGTTATATTTTCCAAAACTGCAAATTATAGAAAACTGTTCAGCAACGTGTCGCCACCAGAAATAATTTACTGGTCTGTTTATGTAATATTTCAGGGCCAAACCCTGATTTTTCTTTTAATTACAACTGCGCTTTCTTTTATGGGTGAAATTTTGTTTTGTTTGGTCCTTAAACCTCCCAAACAATTAGATGGATCACTTGGCCATGAAAGTTGTGCACAGCACCGCAATGCGCGGCTCGACACCACATCATTGGGAGACTGCTGTGAGTCTACCACACAGTATGGGTTTGTGGTGATTGTGCCTACTCTCGTTTTCAGATGTCCAAATTAAATTGTTTTATTGAAAAATGCAAAGTGGCTGTTGGAGTTTTGGTAACCAAAGATCAGAAGAACACAAAGTCTAACTGACTTGTATTGATGCTGCACAAAGGAAACAGCTTCAGGTGTTTTGTAAAATCTAGGTAACGGAAGCCATTTCTTGATTTTGATTGGATTTTAACTCTTGCAAGTCATCTTGTAAATTTTGCTGCAAAGATATAATAGGAGGGGCCGCAATGTTTGTCTCCACCTGTAGGAGAATAAGGATACAGGCTGTATGAATCGTGGTGATGTGGACAGACACAAATCAAAACCATCAAACGTTTGTGCAAGATTAGTATCGTAAAATATAAAGAATAAAAATAAATATCAGCCTGTGCTAAATCGTTGGAGATGAGTCGGCATTAAACGCCTTCAGCGACGCAAGGCGGAACGGTTGTGTTGAGAGCGGAGGGGAAGGATTTTCAGATCGGACTTGGTTGTTGCTTATATTTTCCTGAACAGAATCTGCTCCGGTGAGTGTTTTCCACAGCGCTCTTTGTCACCGTTTTTCTGTTCTTGGCGATAAATAAGTACACATTTACATAAAATACTTGTTTGTACGTGCATCGGTCATTTAAAACAGCGAATCTTGTTTGCACTGTGTTTTAAAGCCCCCCGAATACCCAGTGTTAGCCGCTCAGTGCTAATATCGTCCAACAGCAGCACTGTTGACAAGGCGTTAGCAAGGCGGCTAAAGACACTAGCACGTCAACTTCCTCATCGCTGACAGCGACTTCACGTCATTTTCATATCCTTGTTTGTGTTTGTCTTTTGCTATGCAGACTTTGCCCACGGACTTCTGGTTACTCTCTCACTTAAGTTAGCTTAAAGAAAGCGGCCTATCAAGTAATTTTACATTTGTTAGTGAATATATACAAGTTAATAATGGCAAAACTGCTGTTGAAAACAACAGAATTCAAAGTCTCAAGTTTTCGGTTGGGTCAAAATCACCCAGTGTGAAGGCCTCAAATTTAGGTCAGGAGGCTGAGGAGTGCATGTATGACCTGTTAGTTATGACATTAAGTTATGACCTGCAGCATAACTTGTGTCTCTGAAACACAAATGACACTTAACCCAAGTGAGCAGTTGCAATTGTCAGCATATACCTTTTGGTAATTAAATTTTATTATGCTAATTAAAACATGATCAAATATGGTTTAAAAAAGCAGACCCTTATTTTCTTACCATTTTGTCTTTCTTCACCAGCAGGTGGAGGGATGAGTCTCTCCCCTGTAATTGGCACAGAAGTGCCTGAAACAGCTAACAGGGTTGGGATGCCTGTTGTTTCGGAGAACGGCCCTCATGATTCAGGCTCTGTAAAAGGCAGGAGAAGCAGAGTGTCTTGTCCCGGTGAAGCATCAGAAGACAGGCCCCTTGGGGACACAGAGAACAATGTAAATGTGGGAAACAGTCACTTGGATACAGAGGCCATTAATGAGAGAATATCTAGTTTATCGTTTCACTCCTGCTTGGTGAGAGATTCCTCCATCTCCTCTGCCACATGCACAGAAGTTTCAGAATCTGGTCTGATGGTCAGAGACATTCCTGAGGCCTCTGACGCTGTTGAGCCTTTGGGTACAGCTCTGATGTGGGACTCAAAACACAACAATGATTCATCTCAGCAAGAAGGCCCTGACGCCACTGACACACAGCAGACACAGAGAGACACTGTAGGAAAAGGAACTGAGAGTCAAAAACAGGAAGAAGATGGAGAGAAGGAGAAACAAGATGAGGAGGACGATGAGAAGAATGAAAAAAAGTGGAGAACTCAGTGTGGAGGAGGGAGAACACAGGCAGAGGTGAGTGGATGGGTGGTAATGGTAACGGGAGGTGAGTAATGTATGGTTTGATTTCATAATGATTTGTCACTGTGATTTAATAAGCAGTAACTTCCCCTTTTTCACATCCTCTTGTACACCAGTTGACACAACACTACTCGTCGTCAGCTCCTGGTCCTAGCTCCTCTTCCTCTCCTCCACCTCCTCTTCTTCCTTCTGATGATGGTCCGTGTCCTCCCCATGTCATGGCCCAGGTCTGGGTTCGCAATGTGCGTGGGATGCAGGATAGTAAGAGCCTGGATGAAATTAGCCAATCATGTGGAGGTAGAATTCTGTCAAATTAATTGCATTTCCTATACACTTAACCTGATATTATAATCTCATTCAGTAAAACAACATAGCAAAAGACATCAGTGTTAATTGTAACAATAGTGTATATAAAAGAGTCAGTACTTACTCAAGCAGCATTTTATGACTCTACTTATCTGATGTTGGAATATCCCCACAGGCAGTGTGGGTGCCCGGGGAGGGGGCAGAATTGGCCAGTCAGAGGGCCGACGGGCTACAATCTCCTCTGCTCTGGAACTTGAGGGGACAGTGAGTCATGAAGGAGACCTGACTAACTTCATCACAAAGAACCTGGAGCAAAAGATAAAGATGAGCTCCAAGCCCAGTCTGGACTGCAGTGACTGTGAGTATACACAAACATCACAAGATTTGATTTAATTTAAAGAAAGTGAATTCTTTGTTGGAACATTGGGTTTGTGTTTCTATGTATGAATCAGAGAAAGTCTTATATATTTAAATGGGACTGTAGGAATGACAGCTGCTTTTAATATCAGCTTTATGAGGGACAGCATTTTAGCATATTAAGAGCATTAATATAGCCACCACTCATCACCACCACTCATCATTAAGAATGGTTCTGTCTGTTGGCTTATGATGACTGATGGAGGCTTACATGAATGATCCTCATCTGTGCACAGTTCACAATACAGCAGCAATGTTAATTTAGGCTGATCTTGTAAGACTGTGGCTCAACAACGTGTTTGATGGATATTGGCTTTGCACAGATTTCTGGCAGGTTATCTGATGTTCTGCGTTTACTGTTTGTATTTTCTTTTTCACTCTTTTTTTATCTTTGCGCTATTTTTGAAAAAAGCTTGTTGTCTTGAAAAGTGCAAAGTAATTTGGGAACAACTGAGCAAATAATTAAAATTTGATAAATTCGGAATCTATTAGCTACTAAAAAAAAGAATATATTAGCTACAAGTTGTTTATTTAATAATCATCTTTACTTACATTTATAGCATTAATTAAATTTGTATATTCACCATGTTGACTAAGTCCAGCTTGACCGTTGGCTACCGTCTGTCTTTTTTCAATTTGCCAGGAGAGACAACAAACTGCTGCCCTTCATTCTCTCAGAACAATCCCCCTTGATTAGAGTGGCAGAGAAATTGACCACTCATTTTAACTCAGGAACACAGTCAGTGTGCCGTCCATGGCAACTCATTCCCTCTACCTGCTGAATTCAATTAGAATGGATGACTCAAAGGCTTTGTTTATACCGGAGGGATTTAGGTCCTTCAGCTCTTAAAAGGAATCTTTTTCAGAGATGAAAACTTCCTTCTTTGGTCCACTGGCCACCCAAGTTTTGTATATTCCAAGATCTTATTACTTAAGGCACAAATGTGCCCTTGGTTAAGAGCCATAAATTGTTGAAATGGTGCAAGCGGTCTTTTTTTATCATTGCAGGTATTGCATCAGTGGTGGATATTGTATATTATCTCTCTAACTTCATAATTAATTCTTACTAGCGGACTGTTCAGGGCCTATCTATCGAAGTCGAGGGATATCAAGGAGACCAGCAGATATCCCACCTATTGATCCCACTGTCCTATTGGACCTTCAAAGACACACACAGGATGTGGCACACAGTGTGGAGATGATGATGCGGAGCCTCAATGGAACCATCCAGAATGTGAGTCGTCAACACATTTTATTCAGTTGATCCCGTTCGTATCATCATGCCTTTTTTTTGTGTCTCTCATACAAACATTCATGTATATTTGTCACTCAGATGTCTTTTCTGTCCACCTGTCTTTTCATTCAGATGACGGCACTAAGTGTGGGATACATCCAGACATACAGAGATTCAGTGGACAGTCTGGGAGAATCTGTGGACATGAGTATAAAGGTGATGCATAGTCAACAAAGCAAGTCAGAATTTTTACTAATGTAGAAATCAGAAACTCTTACATCAGGGACACAGAGGGCAACACAGTCATACCTTTTATTTCTACCTTTTATATCTGTCATGTTGGAAACAAAGTATTTCCCACAATGTCCGTCAGTAACTTAATTGACAACGGCATCAATAATTGGTTGTTATTGAGTTATACTTTGTGAGCACCGGCGAAGCACAGTGTGTGGAATTCTTTACATTTATGGTTTCAAAGTCAAGAGTTATAGATCCCACACAATCATTTGTTGTGAGAGAACTTTCTTGAAAGTATGATTTTTGTTTTCAATAGTTTTGGCTACTTCTGATGTTGCTGAGGTCTGCTCCGTATTAAAGCAACAGCTTTTTAATTTCCTGCATTGTTGCCCCCACAGGGAATGTACACACTGATGGCTCGTTGTGAGGAACTGGATCGATCCATGCAGCCCATACACACCCTTGCTGCACAGATCCGAGACATAAAACGCACCCTGGACACGCTTGAGACGATCTGCAAGTAAACCGCATGTCAGTTACGAAAATACATCCCAGCGGCAAAGATACATTTTCAAGCACATCCTGAATAAGGCTTTCTGCAAGTAACTCCACCAGTCTGCAGGTAACATACACATAAGTGCAGTAAAGTGCAGCCCCAGAGTCCTGGAACCTTTGTTACTCGGCATGGTGGAGGATTGGCGCTCACAGTTCCTCCACTTGTTCGGTGTTTGGTGACTATGATCAGAGACACTTAACCATATGCCATGAATTGACAGACATGCATGATGAGGCTGGGGTGGACAACCTGTGATCTTATTTTAGTGGAGGAATTGTGCATTATTATCCGTCCAGCTGGCTTGGTTCAAATTGCACTAACCACTTCTCCCCACATGGCTGCGATGTTTCTCTGCCTATGAGGGGACCAGTATAAACTGCTCTGAATCAGAATCAGAATCAGAATCAGAAGACAGTGACTTTTGGACAAGAACACAAAGTCTTTTTTTAACCTTATGCAACAAAGATCAGATTCATTCACTGTAGGCCAAATGAACTGTTGAGCAGCACATTTGTCTGTCTGTCTCTCTGCAATTTTTATTTATTTTCAAATGCATGTTATTTCAAAAACATGGCTTCTTTCCCTGTCACTAGGCTGACTGGTACTGACAGATTCTTTCACTAGAGGCCACTGAGTTTAAACTTCTTTAAAAAAGGATTAAAGATATTTATTAAGAGTATAGACAGAAAGTCCTAGACTAGTCATCAGTTTAAAAAATCAGCTAACCTTTAACTCATAGGACTGCTGGTTAGAAGTTAGAAATAAAGGTTAGAAATAAAACATATTTAACCTTGACAGGGACTTAAAATATTTGAAAAGCTTAAGGTATTAATAATTTGTGTTTCAAGTGTCAGAGATAGATTTAGCCGATCTGAAGATTTTCCATGAAATTGAGGCCACTGTACATTTCTACATTTCTAGCTCATGTATCACTTTGAGATGTTGGAATGTTTTAATTCAATGAAACTGAATAATTTATTGTACGTTATAGTCATTCTCAGTTTTAATGCTAATCACCAACCATTGTAAAATTATTGTGACTTACATTACATCTATTCCTCTGACTTCATGTACATATAAATGTTGGGAAATCTGTTAATTAAACTCAAATGGCTTCAGGTTTTCTTCTCATTGTTTTGTTCAGATATAGGTACTGGAAACGTACACAGACAACAGTTAGTTTTGCTGTGCAGCATGCCTCAGCTGCACAAAGGAGACCTAAATCTGGGAATTTTTGCTGGATGGATTCTGGACACGACCTCTGAATATGAACTATTGTGGACTTGCATCACATAAGAATTAATTTGAAAGTGAATATTTATTGGTTTGATAGCTAAGTGATGGCATTGTCGCCTGGCTGTTAAATTACCAAACTAAAGCCATGTACTCTCATTGAGCATTATACTTGATTCGTACTTCTGTGGTTACACTGGCCTTGTAGTAAAAATTATCTGTACTCGACTGTACGTGTACTTATTACTGATGTCAGGCAATTTGTAATCTGGCTCGAAATGTGTTTCTTGGTGTGTAATATCTTGCTTACATGAGACACTAGCCCTTTTGGTATGTCTCATCTAATGTTATTAAATGTTATCAGAGCAATATGTCAAGTAGAGAGGGAACATGTTTTAATTTTGGCCACAAATTAAGATTTACAATAAACTGCATAATTTTTGAAAATCTTTTCCACATCTTGGAACAATGTTTAGACAATGATGTGTGACTGTATTGTCTAAACATGTCTCAGGCACGTCTTCACATTTTAATTTGTTTGCGCTGCTGTGGAAAAAAAGAGGATGTTATTGGCTACACAAAGTTTTTTTCTCAGTGATCCAACAAACAAAGGTTTGTGAAACTAGTAAATGGAAAGTTCAAAGACAGGGGAAAGCATCACTAAAAAGCTTAAAATAAAGTTTATAATCATTCCGCTTTCCTCGATGATACTAAAATATACACAAACATGTCTAATCATGATAGATTTTTAAAACAAAAGATTAACTCAACTTGAGAGATGATAGAAAATGTTATTAAAACAATGTTTGTTCATAATAGCATAATATAAATGTGTAATTCATGATTTTTCTGTTGTACAAACAGATGCACCTAAGTTACTAAAAATTATTTAGATAACCTTTGTCTTAAATGTACATTTCAATGAAAAATAAATTTTCATGAGCCGCAAACACCAAAGTCTTCTGTACAATGTACTGCCTGAGGGAGTGCTGGAAGATATGGATGGGTAAAACCCACATATAAACAACACTGACTTATTTACATAAATTCTTGTTGCTTGTCATGGACTCATGTTCCATGTTTTTCTCTTCATTTCTTTGAATCAGCAGATTCAGGGAAAATTACAGGGCACAGAATAAGTTTACATTTTAAGTGGTATCAAGGTTTTATGTGTCCGGCTTTAAATATACTGTATATATTTTTCTATCTAACCTTCCACTCCAATAAAATTAAAGTGAAGGTAATTTTATTTTATAAATGAATAAATAGAATGTACCAGTTTGGTTATTCCCATTCCTAGCTGTCAGTAGTTTTTATTGAAACTATTTACCACTGTAGGAAATTCCTGCCAATTCTGGTTTGGTGAAATGGGCCTTTAACCTAGTACATTCATTTGTAATTGATGACTGGACTGTTTGATGTGACAAATCAGCACACAGATAGAGCTTGATTTGGGATATAATTTATTTTTGAAAGGAAAAACAAAGTGTTTTTAAAATACAGCCAGAAAAAACAACCGCCATTGGCAAATGCTTGTACCACTATATCTTGGCACATCCATTGATCGATACAGACTTCCATCTTTGGACATAGATTCAGGTACAAAGCAGCATGCCTGCAGCCAGCACAGATTAAGTGTCTTTCTCAAGGGCACTTAACAAGGAAAATAACAATCCAAGCCTTTTAGCTGAAGGCATATGTTATTTCACATTTTAATGTTCCAGGCATAGCCTTCCAATCACCAGCAACAGCAGAACAGTCAGGTGTGAGGCACTCGGTGGATTTGTCCCACCGTCTGTAGGTGTTAGACTTCCTGTACCAGGTCTACTACTTCCTCTTGACTCAGATACAGAGGCACCTTTTGTTGGAGAATCCACAGTAGAAGCAGCTGTAGTGATGAATACATCCCCAGAGCTTTCTGCTGTCGTCCCCCTGGCGGACACTCCATCTTGGGGGGACTGTGGGTCTGAGACATCTCCATCTGCAGTGTTGTACCACTGGCAGTGGAAATCCTTCTTCCATATCTCAGCAGGGTCGGGTTCAGCTGGTTTAGTGTACGTGTCTGGCTGATCTGTAGCACCGTCTGTGTCTGCCTGAAAAGAATAATTCAAAAAACAGTTACCATTTTTAATTGTGTTCTACTTATACTTGATATTATTGCTTCCTATTATAATAAATCCTTTTCCATCACCTTCTCCACCACTTTCGATGGAGGGGGGAGGTGGAGATAGGCGGAGCTCTCTGATTTTTGACGGATGCATCGGCCCTTTCCCTGGCATAGAGATGATGAGCAGAGACGAGATGCTGTGGTTACATTTATGGAGTAGGGTCCCAGGACCTTGCGGACGAACTCTGCCAGGTCCTGGCACTCTCTCTGCGGAATGAATGGGGCAGTATAGACATATGGGAGTGACAGAAACATCAACGATTACCAGTAGAAACCAGTGAAAGGTCCAGACCTACAATATTAACAAGTTCTAGGCACTAAATTCAAATGTATGTGTGTATACCTCAGTTTTTGTCTCACGTCTTGCCCAGAAGACAACTCCAGCTGTTCCCATTGCAGCACTTTCTCCTATAGTGTTGACCAGGTCAGCCTGCAGAGAGGAAACACAATAGAAGGGTCACAGTGGTTTTTACCTTCTACAGTATATTTCCTATAGAGTACCGACTGTAAGCATGTGGACAATTACAATTCTCGATTCTCTTCAGACTCAGAACCTCAGCACATTCACTTTAAAATGAAAATGTACCTGTGACAGAAAAGTGTTAGTTGATGTGTAGACGCTCTTGACCAAAGGGAATACGGGAAGATCAAATGGCATCCCAGTCAGAGATGATACTCGCATAGCCTCCTTTATTTGACTGGATAGATAAAGTCTGGCTCCGGAGGTCCCACCCTATAGACGAGTTTAATAAACATACACAGAGAAGTGCTTAAACAGTGGGGACATTAGCTTTGAAAGATGTTTTCTTATATAAATAGGCTCCCAGAGATGTACTTATTATTACTATTATGCTCTGTTCTATGTAAATTATAGATATAAGGTTAGGTCAGGATAAGCCTGAACACAAACTAAAGGTTGCATCTTTTTTTTTAACCGAAAACAAAAATAACATAATACAAAAATGTTATTCAGAACCAAGCTCGTGTTACCCACCTGCAGCTTCTCCAGACTGAGGATAGGGTAGATAGCGCTGCTTCGTTTCCAGAGCCACAGGAGCTCATCATTAAGGGCCATCTCTGCTGTAGTGCACTGACCAGTGTAATTGGCTAACATGGTTTGGGTAGGATTGCCATTGTAGCAGCTTGGGTAAGGAGAGACCCCCCATAATGCCTTGGGCCGTAATCTTTTGACCTCCCGTAGAGTTTCCGTCATTACCGACTGGGCTGCCGCCTCAAAGTCCACCTGTGACAAAAACAGTGGTTATTTTGTCCTGATGATGAAGTTATTTGAAATGGTTCACGAATCGTTGTGGATTAGTTAACATGACTGCCTTAATCAAAGGATTATGATTTTTGCAACAATATGTTTAGATACAATGTAATGTAAAGATATAGTTTAGGATGTTGTCAGAAATAAATTTTTACTTTCTTGCCACAAGCTAGTGGATATTTTGACAAAGTGCGTATTACTGAACCAGTCACATCAGTAGTTGATAATAAGCCTCAAGGATGTAGTCATTCTTATATAATACTCATATATAGCTTTCCATAAAAACCCCAAATGCTTCTAATTCAACTTTTATCATTCTACTATAGAATAAAAAAAGCAAATATAGCATGTTAATTAGTGAGTTATGAAGAGCATTAGATTAAGCTTGCTGTTTTTCCTTTTCCTTTACTTTTCCCCTTTTCCAAGTCTTCTGGTAGTAGCTTCATCAAAAGTGTACACATGTGGTAGCTAATGTCATTTTCTTTTCATCTAATATTGACACATAATTTCCTGCAAAGTATAGGAACACACAGTAAATACACTATACAGTATATGATATACCTAGTGTATATACAGTACATGTCATGTCTTGTCTGTTTTGTCGGTGACTTCCTGTTTTATTTTGTAACCCTACTCTCCTCTCGTTTCAGGTCACTTCCCCTTGTGTGTTTCCTGCTGGTCTGATTGTCATCCCCGCCCTGATTGTCTCCACCTGTTCCCCTTACCCTCATGTGTTGAAATAGTCTGCGTCCCCTTTGTCTTGTGCCAGTGTGTCTTTGTCCATCGACTAGATTCCTTGAGCCATTCTGTACCCAAGCCATTGTCTTTGCCATCGCAACCCGTAAGCCGATTTTCCTCTTCATGAGTGATTTTTTGTTTGTAATTTTCATAGCTTATGTTTTTGTGCCATAGTCTTAGTTTTGCCTTAGCCAGTAAGTTTCCTCTATCAGAGTGATTTTGTTTTGTACCACTTATCGCGGTCAGGTTTTCCTCCCTTTTGGAGTGTTTTTGTAGATATCTGTGTTAGTATTTCTAGAGCAGTTTAAGTTTCATAGCTCTGCTTTTTATCACTCTGTAAAGAGGAAGTTGTGCTCAATAAAGCCTGTGGAACTTGTCTCTGCATCTGGGTCCTGTTTATGTCCTGGCCTGACAGTACACTAAAACCTCGATCGAGTCAAACTTCTAAACAAAACCTTTTATCTGTGCTTTGTGTGACATTTTCACAATCAATCTGAAGTCACATGATTATGAGCTTTTTGATTGCATATTTATTATTCTTATACGGGTGCATAACCAATGCACCTGTATATTATTAACTAAATAATTTCATGTTTCTGGAACATTTCCAAGTTGACTAAATTCACCAAATGAAACCCAAGTCTAGTTTCTCTTTACCCTTCGCTGTCACTTTGATGCCATTGTGAAAAACCTGTTAAGGAATGCTTTGTCCTGGTGACTCTTAACAAATCAGATATTGTAGTCTATTGTAGACTGATGTGGCCCCCACTTGTTTAACCTGCCAGTCACATCATGTAGTTGCTTTTCTATAGGTACCTCCGAAACTTCTTCACATTAGGACATTGGAATATTGTCAGTATAGTTACTATACTTTGGTTTCATGGTTCTAGAGTGTTGTTATTAGTCATCAAGTCATTTTCCATAAAAACGTGTCAGTAACTTAGACTATTACCTCAACATCTCCATCTCATGCTCCCTCAACCATACCCTTATCCATCTCACCCCTTCATGTTCACCTCTTCTGTCCCTTTCCTCTGCCACCTGCCATTTTTAATTCCCCTTTACCTGAGTTTTCCTCACCTGTGACCACTTCTCCACCTCATCTGGGGTCCAGGCAGGAAAGAAAGCTTTCAGCAGATTCCTTGATGCCTCCAGATACATAACCTGCTTCTCCTGATTCCTGGACCACTGGGGGGTCCACTCTGCCCAGCGCAGCACCCCCAGTCCAAGGTATCTCGGTGCAGGTAAAGCTACCTCCAAGTCCTGTCGTGTCTTCTGGAGGTGGCTTTCTAATTTTGTGTGCTGAGGCAACCCCCCACTGACTGGAGTGTCTTTGTCTACAAAATATGGGTATTTTCCTAGTGTGTCCTCATAAAAGACGGCTACACGGCCCTCCCGCTCCATCGCAAAAGCCGTGGGATCTGGTCGACCAGAGCACGCGGAGTCAGGGATGCCCCAGAAGATGATAAAAGGCTGTCCAGACAAAAGAGGGGGGCGTGCTGGCTGTGGTGTGCCAGCTGTGCAGAGGTCAGTAAAGGCAGTAAGCATGAGGAGTAGCACAGGCACTAAAATGAAAGGCTGGATGTGAGATGAAAAACCTATGGTTGATATTCGAGTTCTGAGATCGTAAGGTGTCAGTTGTGGCTCTGGTTCTGGTTCTGGGAGTGGGTCTGGATGTGACAGTGGCTCTGTCCACGCCATTGGAGTGGCCACCTCTCAGGCTATTACCCCTTCAGACCATCACAGTCAGTCATGTTTCTGTAAAACAGAGCAGACATTCACTTCATTTTTCTATACTGTAAAATGGTCTGTAAACATTGTAAATTATGTATTGGTTTTTAAAATGGTCCAAATTGTTTGTGCCTGTGTTACGGCCTGAGGGCTGTTGGTTGTCAGACGTATGGATGACACTGAAAGTGTTGTTTTGAAAACTTTTTGTAACATTTTCTAACTCTCTTGATTTCTGGTGTGCCACGGGATTTTGTTTAGTATTTATAGTATTTATCTGGCAGATTGTTACCTCAGTGCATTTTATAAATGTTCTTATCCACAGTGACCGGATAGGAACAGTTGTATAAGCTCCCAGATCTCCAACATAATAAGCCACTAATGCAAAGGAGGTCAGAGGTCACACACAGTGCCATGCTAATATCCCTGTTTCTAATCTGACTGGAAATAATGTGCATCAAAGGGAGAATGTTTTTTTTTCTTGTTTGACAGATGAAAAAGCAGTTTTATCAGATTTTATCGGAATCATTATTCCCTGAATGAACAACTGAATTTCCCATAATATGGTTTTTAACTGTTGAAATAGCTGTAATCCCACACTGTAATCCCACACTTACTGGTTGTAGTGAATGGTAAACGTGATAACTGACTAATCTGGTCATCCTAAGCCTCTGGTCTGTGTTTACTCTTCTGTCTGGACACAGGCTGATCCTGAGTCCAAAGCAAAGAAAAGCCACCGCAGTCTTAACGCTTACAGGGAGAGGAACCTTTAATGTTTCAGACGGAATATTACATAGAGATTCCAAAATAGCACACCTTTATTATCAAACACTTTAATAATTAAAGTTATTATTATGCTTTTCCCCTCAGCTAATGAGGAATTACTGAATCAAGCATTACTAATTGAAATTATTACATTTTCTGAGATCATTTCTCAACTCATTTTAGTCCAATCAGTTTGTTTGTCTGCTCCTCTACTACAGTCCCCATCACACGTTGTCAAGAACTGCTTTGAGCTTGTCTCTATCAGACAGTGCTAAAATAGCTCATTTTGCACCATTTGGGCAAAAACCACATTTCTTTTTAAATGTAAATATTGAGATTTCCTTGCAAAAAAGCTGTGGATTTAGCGCTGCTGCTTTCAGTATGCAAATTAAACCACAACGGAACTTATTATTCATTTTTTGTGTCTTTTTTGTGTTTTCCATTATGCAAAACCCTTTTATAAAATTCATAAAATAATGACTTTTTCCCCACAAACCTTTTTAAGGAGTAAAATTATGGAAACGAGTTTTCTGTTCAGTTATGGGCCTTTTAGAGGAGGAGCAGACTATTGAGTTGTTATTGAGGGTGGACTAGAACAATATATCCCCTTATGTTCTCCAACCATGCTGTTATTTGTGTTGCTACTCAATGAACCAAGAGCAAATGGTAGTAGGATCCAATCAGTGAAATCAGCTGAGATTAGGACGATACCTGCGTCACTCCAGTCTGTTGCCAAGAACCAGTGGAGTTGGTCTACAGCAGTTCAGGTTGAAGTTTTAAGGAATTATAATATATTTTTTATTTTTTATATTTTATTTGCTGTGGGAGGAGTAGTCCTCAAAATCCTAAATATACCGTTTTTTGAGTGTGTTGTGTTTGTGGACACTCTTGTATCAGTAGCAGTGGTAAGATGCACCATTGTACGACATGTGACTACAGTAGTAGTTTTTAGTAGTTTGATAGGTGATAGTTAATCCTGTTTAACCTGACCATAAATTACTACATAACCATTTCAATTTCAACACTTTTCCCATGCCATCTTTCTTTGTCTCTCCTATTGTTTGCTTAGTTCTATTATTATTATTATCATTATTATTATCATTATTGTTATTATTATTGTTATTATTATTGTTATTATTATTATTATTATCGTTATTATTATTATTATTATTTTTATTATTATTATTATTATTATTATAGGACAGTAGTGTTTCCATTTCCACTCACTAAAAGAAGTATAATTTTACACATTCTCACCTTCAATTCACACTTCACTCTTGTATTTATTTTGCTCTTGTAAACTTTGCTGTGACTTTTCATGACACCATGTGATGGAGCCCAAATTGCTTTTTGGTGACCCTCTGACTTTTACTGTTCTCTCAGTTGATCAGTTTATCCACTCATCTCTTCACAGAAAAAACATTTTCTACCGTTTTTTGAGTGTGTTGTGTTTGTGGCCACTCTTGTATCTGTAGCAGTGGTAAGATGCACCATTGTACGACGTGTGAGTACAGTACATGTAGTGAATGCCCATATTGCTTTTTTTTTTTTTAGTAGTTTGATAGGTGATAGTTAATCCTGTTTAGCCTGACCATAAATAACTACATAACTTCCAAGTATCAATTTCAACACTTTTCCCATGCCATCTTTCTTTGTCTCTCCTATTGTTTGCCTAGTTCTATTATTATTATTATTATTATTATTATTATTATTATTATAGGACAGTAGTGTTTCCATTTCCACTCACTAAAAGAAGTATAATTTTACACATTCTCACCTTCAATTCACACTTCACTCCTGTATTTATTTTGCTCTTGTAAACTTTGCTGTGACTTTTCATGACACCATGTGATGGAGCCCAAATTGCTTTTTGGTGACCCTCTGACTTTTACTGTTCTCTCAGTTGATCAGTTTATCCACTCATCTCTTCACAGAAAAAACATTTTCATATCAGTGTAATGTTGTATATCAAATAGTTACCTCTGAGTTTTATGTTTTGTCCATAGCCTGAATTGAGACTCCAACTCTCTGACTTCAGTGACATATTTGAAAGGTACTGTATAAACAATAGTGTAAAAACTACATACAGTGTTACATAGTTTTAATTCAATGCATCCCCACAAACCAAAGCCTCAAACACAAACACAATTAAATCTTAAACCTGTGTCACCCTGTCTTAAGAAAAATATTGCTTAAAACTACCAAACAGGGTTTTTAATGCTGTTTCTGCATTTCATTATGCTTTTTACTTTGTCACATGACATTATGTTTTCAGCATATGAGTGATATGTTCACCAGTTAATTTACAGTCACTCACTTATTCCAGACCACCAAGCTGTGTACACCTTTGTATGAATGATAAAATGTGTTTATTGGTTTAACCAGTGACACACGTGATGTGAGAGATACTTCGATTTTACGTAAATATAGTTTGTATTGATTAAAATCTGAAACATGTGTAGAAAAATGTATATTTAGGAAGTAACTTCAATGTGGAGAACTATTATTTTTTTGGGGGGGAAAGTATTTTAAATAATATTTTTACAATGTCCTACATTTCAAGAAACTGGCGTCTTTGAGAACTGCAGATTTTATTTTAATGGTGTTAATATTTTAGACGAACAAAATAAACAAAAAGTAAAATTTGCATCAGACACACTAATGTTAAAAAGCATGCTGATGTCGAGTAATTATTTGCTGTTGTATATTGAGTTAGTTCAAAGTGTAAAAAGAATCGTTTGTAAACTTATGTCATATGTATTTCCTATAACATTCCACTACCTTGCGTAGAAGCCATGTAGATTGTAAGATGAGGTTTTAACAGAACTACAGCTGCAGTCTCTCCAGTACACTGGGGGTAAATAGAATTTCATTTGAGATTGACAAATTGGCATTCAAAAGTTTTTATTTAAAACAACTTTCGACTAAATGTTCAAAAACAGCACTTTTTTCTGAAGATACATGATGTTTTAGTCACAAATTTTTCATAATGCTTTGCTACAGTTGCCTGATTCAGATCCCATGGGTACAGTAATTTCCAAATCAATAATATGATATTTATTGTTATAAAAAAAAAATTTCCTTGAACTGACTGACCTGGTTTTAGACCTCTGTATCTTTGCCAACTTTTAATTTCATTCAGTTATTTTCATTCAAATAAAACAATTAGCATTTTGTTGATTTAAATTAAATGAAGCTAAACCAAATATATTAAAACACTGAGACAATGGACAATGAGACAATGAAACTTACCGAGGCCAGAGACGCTCCTGTGTGTCACTCATCACAGTGAGGACAAGGTGTAAGTTCCTGCTCTTTAAAAATCAAGGAATCCTGTTGGATTTGCGAGGATATGGATAAGCTGTGCATGTACAACATGCAGCAAAAAGAAGCCTGACATCCGGACGACAGCGACAGACGAGCAGGGAGGAGGGAGATGAAGTAACAAAAGTAGATAAGAAAATTAAGAGGAGATAAAAATGTGTCACGAGAGAAAGAAAGGGTTGAAAGGGAGGATAAGACTCAAAAAACGTAGGTAACAACACCAATGAGTGGAGGAGGCGGAGGCGTCGGAAATCTGGCTATGAGACGTAAAGATGGGTGGGCAGGTGTGCGTGGGTGTGTGTGTGTGTGTGTGCGTGTGTGTGTGTGTGTGTGTGTGTGTGTGTGTGTGTGTGTTGGAGGGCGCCTGTACAGCCAGGCTAAGCTTTCTTACCAAGGGAAGGTAAGCAGGGTCAGTGTCGACCTCGTCGGCTCACATGACCAATGACACTGACACTAATCCCATAATCCTCTGCTCTACCGCTGCCGCTCTGGGCTAAACAAACACCCGACCTATGGAGGATCACACCTGTCCTCCTCGTTCTCCACTAACGTCCCTCCACATCCACCTTCTCCTCGTTAGTCTCTTCTCTACAGCTAAGTCACCCCCCCCCCCCCCCCCCCCCCGCACCCCCCCTCCCCACACCCCCCCCCAAGTTGTCTCATTTATAAAAAAATCTTTAATCTTGAACTTCCCTTCTCTCCCTCTTCGTCCCCCTCCTCCTCCCCCTTTAGCCCAATCCTTCCATCCCAAATCCCCATCTTCCTTATCTCTTTTCTGCCACAGTTGACTCTGTTGTTTTATGTTGACCCTCCCTCCCCCCCTCCCCAAGGCTTCTGCAGCTGCAGAGAACACCAGGGTTGTCTGGGTTGGTATGACACAGCAATAAATCACTGCTCCCTCTTTCTCCCTACTTCACTCTTTTCTGCTCGCTTTTTTATTCCTTCCCTTTTTACCCTCTCATATTGTTGCTGATTTGTTAGACCTCCTTTTGCAGGATGTTTTGAAGCACTATTTTTTAACACAATTTGGTTTCTAATAAAAATATGATATAAAAATAAAAAAATTTCAATATGGGTTGTACAAATCTTATTTGTACAGCCCATATTCACAAATGGCAATTTGCCTCACAGGGCTTTAACAAAGAGTACAGGGTGTGACATCCTCTGACCTCTGACCTGCACCCTCAGCAAGGGTGAGGAAAATCAGAGCAACTCACACATCTGTGTCAATTAAATAATCCATCCTGGGACATTTGACTTTGGACCAAAGTAATGGAGCAACCAAAGTCTCAAACATCAACATCACACATGTGTGCTGTTATGTCTACATCATACTCTAACTAATGATAGTTAGTTAGAGAAACAACATTTGAACATAGGAATTTCAATTTTTTAATTTTCAAAAAATGTAATCACGTGGGTAACAATAATTTCTTACTGTGTAGATAGTTAAGTCAAAGCTTCTGTCAGGCGACGTATTCTCCAAAGCCACTGAATCTGTCAAAGGGTTTAATTAAAAAAAAAAAGATCCTCACATTTTAATTGAGTAGCTCAAAGTGGGCGGGGCTTAGCCAATAGAGCGCAATAGAATGCTGTGGTGAGATAATTCAAAAATTACATTTCACTATTGTGAGACTTTAGAGAAAGTCATTTCCAATTGGGCCTGCACTTTTGAAAACGTAGACAAAGTACTTCATTTTAGAAACGTTGCATTTTATTTCTGTCTTTTCTCACTGGGATGTTATTCCACACGCTCATGCCTCATTTTCCTGACTTTTCATCCATTTATCCATTATCGTTTGAGGGTTGGAGTGACGCTGATTGCGCTGCTGAATTCAACTCCTGGCTCCAGCATTAGTGAACATAGAACAAAACTGGTAATTTTAATAGATGTTTATAGACATTTGTTCTGTACAGAACAACCAAAATAGCTGAACCAGGAATATATTCTGCAATACTTTCATAGTATACTTTTATAGAATGATTAATCCTTACATTATAAAGGTTGCAGATGTTGTCATACACTTAGACATAGGCACCCTTTGTATACCCCTTGTATGTGTCAGCTCTTACAATTGTGTATGTGTATGTTTGTTTCAATGCATTTCTCAGCCTATGCTCATGGATCTTACATATTCTGCTCTCTTTTATTATTCCCAGTGAGGATTCATGCACTAAAAATATGCAACAGACTATAGGAAGTCTGCACTAAAAGATCTGCTGCACGCCAACTGGCAGCCTACACATGAGTTTAATGTGTTGTCATGTCAACATTTTGTTGTATCTGCATGTCCATGTGTTTTCCAGGTTTGCAGTTGTTATATGCTGTATCAATATGCTTGTTTCCTCCTCTCCATACATCTGTGCATTTTATATGTTACTTTATTATTCAGATATTTTGCAAAAATCACTCTGCTTTATTTGCAGTTCTAAATGATTTCTAGATATAAGGAAAGAGCTGCCTAGTGCAACCACAGCATGGACTTTTGACTGTGGATAACATCTCTTTGATTTGCATAGAGATCTTTGTGTGAGCCTTATACGTTGCTCCAGTGTTTGTCAGTGTTTGTTTATACCTCTTTAACCTGGTCTAGCCATGTACATGTGTTCTTGTTTGTGGAAGACAGTGTATGTTATGTTATAGCGTGAGGAAGAGCAGAAGGCGCACTTGGAGTACCTGGATTATACAAGGGTCACCAAAGATACCTTCAGGTTAAACACACATGGGCCATTAAAGACTCACATACACAACAGCACACTAGTCTCATTATATGTATTCAGTGCTCTGAGGTTATCCAATTTGCTCTCAGGCCATGTTTCCCTGAAAAAAAAAGATCAGCAAAGGGGATGAAGATGATGGTGATGATGGTGATCTCACAAGCTTGGTGTGTTAGCTAGAGTAGGATAGAAATAGGACACAGTGGAAGCAGATAAGATGGAAAACACAAAGACGGGGAGAAGGAGCTCTGAGGGAGATTTTAAAAGAGTAAAATGTTTCATTATTTTACATATTGCTCAATGGTGACATCGGGGTTTGGGATCTTTGATTTTATCAATAGTCACATGTTTGCAATACAGATGCCGGTCTGGCTCATTCCTTTATGTGTCATAGTTAGTTAACTTGGTGTTAATTTTCTGTCTATTTGATTGGTTTCATCTGTGTCTTGTTCTACCTAGTGTATATAGTTTTAGTGTTTCTCTCTGTTCTCTATCAATTGACTGTTTCATGGTCAGTGTACATAGTTTGTTGTTTGTAGTTTGCTTTGTCGGTAGCTTTGGTCTGCCTGACCAACACTGCTAACTATAACTTATAGAAAATAACTAATGGGCATATATGTGTATATTGTTCTAACCAGAACAACAAACAACATCTGTTTTAAGTGGTTAGATTGAGATTCAGAACAGTTCAGCAGGTCTCATCCAATTCCCAATTCTCTCTCTCTCTCTCTCTCTCTCTCCACGCACACACGCACACACGCACACACACACATCTGCAACGTTGATGATGGCCATAAAGATATGGATTTGAGCAAAATGTAACACACCCTGACCACTGATGCTGGCAGAAGGAGCAGACAGCACTCTTAGATGATTCTTTTCCAGCTCACTGCTGGATTTCCTGTGGCGCTGCTGCTGTTCCTCATGCATCAGGTACCAAATATCCTCTCAACATTCCACCCCTGAACATTCATCACGCAGAGATCATTTTAGCAGAAAACGCCATGACCGAAAAGTAACTTTTCATTTCAGCGTGTGTGTGTGTGTTTGTGTGTGTGTGTTGACTGGGACAAACACCAAATGAGATTTCTTTTGCGTTAATTAATGTTAATTATCCCTACAGTAATGAGACTTGTGAAGTCAATGTGCAGTGAAGTTGGGTTTCTGTGGGTCCAACACGCATAGGAAGTTAAATACACATGGTGTCTTGGCCTGTAAACAGATGATAATGATGGTTATAAAAATAACATTGAGCTGAAATTGTCATGATCTGGTTGCAGAGAGAGAGCGAGAGAGAGAGAGAGAGAGAGAGAGCTCCCTCTGATGGTGAGAGATATAGAGATGTGCAGCGAGAGGGTTTAAAAGACAGACACACATACAAACACATACAGCAGAGTAAGTGGTATTGCAGTTTGGCTGATGTTGCTGCTCTGAACTAAAAGATTTGCAGCGTGAAAGCGCCTCTATTGTGCGCTCGAGTGTGACACTATCCTGCAGGAATGTGAAGCGAACACACAATAGATATGATCGAGTTCAGCGGGGACACCAGCCGCAGCGGTTCGAGCTGACGAACAAAAAGAGAAATTAGAAAAGAAAAGCCAGAGGGGGCAAAACTGGAGTGTGTGTGTTTTAATCTCCGAGAGCAGAAATGAATTCTACAGAAAACCACAACTGTACAAAAAAAAACTGTTTAATGGCAACGTGATCTACACTTGATGAATTGAGTTTGTGTGCTTAATGCTTGGAAACCACTGCTGTGTTTCCAAATTCACTTCTTTAGAAAGTTTTACCTTTCATTTAGTGTGAAAAAAAAATTAATAATTTCAAGAAAAGGCCACTCATCACTAATTGCAACTTGATAGACTACAGGCAAATAATCATAATAGAAACAAGCCTCTGTTTTAGTCTCTGAAAATCCTCAGTTGGAGTAAAGAGAGGACTTGGATGGTATTTGGATGTTCATTTTGTTTTTCAAGTGTGTGTGTGTGTGTGTGTGTGTGTGTGTATGTTGGTGTGTGTGTGTGTGTATGTTGTTGTGTGTGTGTGCGTGTGTGCGTGTGTGTGTGTGTGTGTGGTAAGGCCTGGGCGGATGTTTTCTAATCTCAGCAGCTATGTCAGTGTATGGGCACTGTGAGGGGAAGAGGTAGGTGTAAAAGTGTAAAAGGAGAAAAAAGTATAGAAGTGTAGAAAAGAAGCGTGTCCCCGGAATTTACAAATGAATGGAGGAGCTTTTTCTCTTAATGCGATTAAATGTTTCCATTTCACTGCTTCCCCGGCCATCAGTTGCAGCTCTTCAGGAGCACGGAGCCGCAACGCAGTGCTGTCTTTAAGATGGGAATAGCGGGGGGTGAGGAGGAGGCAGGGGGAGCTGGCAGGGGGTAAACAGGATGCAGTGAAGAAACAGGGACAGACTGGCAGAATGTTTACATTTCAGACACCACTTTGACAGTGTTTGTGTCTGGTGAACCGTCGCGCCTGTGCCGTAACGCAAGCTGAAAAATCAAATTGAAAAAGTGACGAGGAGAGAGAGAGAGAGAGCGGTGGAGACTGAAAAGATATAAATGCAGTGGTTTTGCATCAAGAGAAAAGACTCACAGGCTAAAAGCACTGAGTGAAGTGGTTTATTTCAACTTCAGTCTGTGTAATTAGTTACTGTAAATCAGAGGAGGAACAGGAAGTGTAAACTTGGGTGGTTTTGTTTTGGTTAAGCTTTTTTGTCATAGTTAGTGACCCAGTAAATGATAGATTTAAACCTTTATATTAATAATACCAAAATACACTTTGTGACATGTTTGCATTCCGACCTGCATATTACAGCCAGGTGTAAAGATTTGACCTTTTGATTCAAAGTTGATTAACCACAGTTTAATTAAGCTAATACAGAGAAATGTGATATCTTGTCAGTGCCCATGCAGCAGCACTTTGGTGCAAGTTGCTTACATCCTGGTGCAGCCTGATAATAAAGAACAGCAGTAGTTGTCTACCACTGGAATCAAACACATCAATGGAACGTTCTCTGGTTGAATTCACCCTCCGTTACTGAGGGTGAATGAGACCAGTGAGGCATCAAGTAAAAAAAAAAAATCCACTTGGATAAATGGAAATTCTCGGAAACAGTTCTCACTTGGCTGCTGCGCAGCTTTTCCTTTTTTACACAAATTGAAATAGCCGAGAACTCATCTTTAGCATGCAATTAACCAGACACCACAGAGCTGCCATAAGTGGGAAATGTAATTTGCCTACAAAAACCAGTGTCAGAGACAGAGAGGGAGAGAAGGAGGGATGAGCTGAGGCAGAAAACAGGAGTGTTGACGGCAGCTCATCTACGAGTTTTCTGAAAGGCAGTGAAGGCGGTTCAGACCTCCAGCCAGGCATTGCACAAGTGTCTGACAGATGATGCTGTGTTACAGCCCTCTAATGGAATACGCTGAAGTGCTCTTATATTGCTATGATCAGTGGGAGACAAGGGAGAGACCAGAGGGCCTTTAAACCCATGACAACTACAGGACGCCTGAAGATACTTTTATTAGTGTATTATGATAAATGTGCAAAAAGCAAACTTTTTCTCTCTCTAAAATAAACAATCGTCATCTCCACTCACAGCTACTGAGAAGCACTTAGCTCCAAAGTGGCTGTTTGGCCAGTTCCCCTTCCTCTGCTGTGAGTTGCAATTTTGCCGTGCCAGGCCCTGTTGTTGACAGAAACCACTTATCTGTGAACAACGGTTTTGTTTTTTTGTTTTTTTTTGGGAAAAAACACCCAAAAAGGTCACACAAGGAAATCTGGATTGGGCTTTCACAGGTCATCCGGTGAGCTGGAAGCTGGCGTAGAAATCTGGTCCTTTCAGAGAGCGAGAGCCACTTATTTGTCTTGCTGATGTGAGGTCTGTGTGTAGATTCCTTAAAGTGGCTGCAATGAATATTTATTTCATTACCACTGAATGACATGATAAACTGTGTGTGATCTTCCTGCTCACTGATGAGATTTTTCCGTCTATGAACTGCAGGACTGAGTTGTTGTTAGTACAGCTAACTGTTTTTGGCTGTTCAGACAGAAATGGCTGAAAACAAACATGCGAAAAGCTGCAGCTATGATAAAATGTTATCTCCATTCTACCGTCGGAGCAGAAAATGTTGCATTTGACTTTAGTGACACTCAATCCTTTGTTGTGTTGCAGTGCTTGGCACAGGGCAACCCCGAATTTGGTTGAGACCAAAATCTTCCAAGTACACACAGTCTGGTCTGGTGCCAGAATGGGGACTGGCACTTATCTGGCCAACCAGTTTAAGTGCCCACATTTCGGCTCTTGTGGCATTATGGGGTAGCTCAAAAGTCTGCTCTGTGGATTTCGGTCAGTAACCTCTCTCTGTGCCAGATGGCTGTCTGCAATGCCACATATCTAACCATGGAGTTGCTCTGGAGGAAAGTAGTATGTCTGAGGTCAAAATCTTGCTGGGTCCAGGGCGTACACAGCCACATCTCTGATAGCCTTGTTTGAAATATACAACAGGAAAGTAGGATGATGGCACATGAGAAAAGTACGTCACCATTGCATAAAATGTACCCAAGCCAATAAAACAATGACTAACTAAGTCGTAAGAGGTAATTTGGTGATATGGGTAGATTCATGCTGCTAATGTCAATTCGAGTTCCCCCACTAGGTAACGTCTCCTTCCCTTATTCTTTTTTCTCAACACATTCATTCATTACAATGTGCATCACAGATGTGATGCACACAATTAAAAACTTTATTTTCTTCCACAAGTTGATTAAAAATCACAGTGCACCTTACTTTATCAACACAGCTGAGAAGTTTTGTGTGACAAAAGTGAAACGGACAAAATGTTTTGCAGTGTAATGCAGTTTTTTTTTATTTCAGTTAAGTGAGATTGGCTCTCGATGCAAAACAAAAGGTTCAGTGCCGCCTCGGTTATTTTTTATTGTAGCATTTTGCCAACAAAGCAGACAAATTCACTTTTTATGTCTTTTGTTATTCTCTAACCTCCTTTGGCTTTTCCTTGGCAACTTTTTTGGCATCTCTCTCCACCAAAGTGTAACATCCAGCCTTCCAGCTAATCAGCCAGGAAGCCGGCTATCCTGCCTACACCTCCTGCCAGCTCTCTCCTCCCAGGGCAACAGAGAGTGGAGGAATGGGCTGGCTTCTGGAAGCTAATGATTCATGCACTTCTCTCGGGGCTGAAAATGGACTGGAATGTTGTTTACCTCAAACACAGCATGATGCCGCGTGGAAAAAAAAGATCAAAATACAGAAGTCTTCAGTCTGAGATCATTTTCCTGAAGGCTCAGACATGCTGAGATAAAACAATCTAATTGACACCTGGACATGAACTTTAATTTATTTGATTCCGTTTCCTACATTCAAAATAAAAGTGAACCAAGGATGCCAGCAACAGAATAAGTTCAAATCTAACCCAGAGTAGTCAGTGAAAACATAGCCTGAGAGGAAGAAAATGAAAAGCCCAATTTCATTTAATCAACAAAGTTCATAAATTGAATTTAATTATTGAATAAGCGGAATATAAACTAGATTGTTCAAATATTGATGTGTATTTCCTCCATTTTGTTACTTTGAGTACCACTGAAAATGTAGCTTAGTAGCTCAAGTGCCATGCACATCCATTTTTTTTACCATGTTCTGAGGACAGGCAAAGGATAGGTGGAGATCTTGGTGCCGCCTATAACATTGGACAAGAATTCCTGACTCTTATTTTCTAAATGTGGGAAGGGCGGCAGCAGGAAGTCTAGCCTTAAGAGCAGGCAAACGGGGTGGAGTTTATAAAAGGGGCAGGGAAGCTCACCTGGGCCTTCCTTCCTGAACCCACACACCTGAGAGAGCAGCTGAGCCAAGGCTTTGTTTGGAGTGGAGCTGGTAGGCCCTATTTGTTTTAAATGTTTGAAAGCATGATTTTAATATAACCATAAAATAATAACTTAGCTCTTCCTTTGTTGTACAAATTGTTGGTAGATAGCCCATGTTGGTGAGGGATAGATTGGTTGTCTAAAGACATCAGCCAAGATAAAGTACGCTGTGCGTGCAGAGATATTTTACTACTTTCTATTTTTTTACTTTCTACTTTCAAAAGGTACATAATTTATTTTGATATTATGTTGTGTAAAAAACATTCATTGTAAAGATTCTTTTGTATACTAATGTGTTTTGTTTCTTGGTTGGTTTGATTTGTATTATCTTTATAATTTACTTTCTTTAGAGACCAATATTTTATCAAGTATATTGTTAATAAAATTTGTATTGTTGTATAGCAGTCTCTTGTTGCAGTTTATTCTGGGTCTTGTGCGATTGGTATTCACTTGGTCCCATAAACACTGTGGACATCTGGCTTGATGGGTTTAATAGATCATAATATTTGTCACTGAGGACAGGTAGTCTGACTCCACTAACACAAAAAAGCTGACAAGCTGACAGAGGGGCCGTCCTGGCGCCACAAGAGACGTTAGATTTGAGTTCCTCTCAATTTCATTGAAGGAGCCTCTAGTAGAATAATAGGGCAACCAGGGTGTTTTGCAGAAAGACTTTTGATGTCTGTGTTGATAGATTTAATGCCTTTCTTAGTCTATCATGCCATGTTGCATTCAAGATGGGGCCCGATGTACCACTGAGGGCCTCAGTGAAAAGTGAAAAGATTGTCAATAGAGGTGAAGTGGGAGGTCCATTCATTTCTTTTCAAAGGCCTTTCACAGCACACTCAAGGGATTTGGGTTTGATGATAAATGATGTCACAAAGGTCATTTTTAGAGCTGTAGAATCCTGTGTCAGGAGCAGGGTCAAGGGCAAGTTAAAGAGAGGTCAAGTTAAAGTGCGAGTTGTCGTCCAAGGTTTAGGACATACAAAGACCGATAAGAATGCGTATTGTAAACAACTCGCATAACTATTCATCAGATACAAAAATGTACAGATTATTATGATGCCGCTGTTAATACAAAAGAAAGCATGAAAGTGAAATAGAAAAAGAGAGTAATACTCTAATGCTAAATGTATTTCTTTCCACGTATATAAATGAGGTGTGCTGCTAGGACATCGTTACACCTAAAACTAAACATCAATACGCTCACTCCAAAGCAGAAGTGATATCTCTCCTTAAATCAGATCTTAGTTTAACATAGCTTCACATAAATTATCTGATGTTGCCTGTTTACACTCATTTAGTAATTTACTGCCCACTTGTGGCGGCAGCAGGCTGTTGTCTCAGGATCTTAGCTCGCCTTCCAGCAGTTGCCTCGGACGTCTCTGTCATTTTGTGTATCACCACGTCCTATGGACGATGTCATGGTTTTATTTAACATTACTGATATTTTAGTGTTTAAGTTGTGTGCCTACCAAGTGAGAGGCAGTTAGAGATGCAACATCACTGTCATGACAAGAGTGTGTGAATTTCTGTTTCCTAGATCAAAGAGTCCTGTTTTCATTGTGACTTTATTGTAAATCTTATACTTCGCATGACACCGAAAAAAAGTCAGGGATGAGAAACTGTTAAATTTATCTATATATTTTTGCCGTTCATAGTAGAAGTGGGGCAGAAAAACTAATTTCATACCACTTACTAAATTAATTAAATTGTTCATTACCATTTCTTTCCTGTGCGTGGGCTCTTTTGAAATAAACTTGATGTGTGTATAGTATAAATCCCTCCTGAATGTTAGGTCAGAGCTTTAAAGTGCAGCGGTTTGAGTACTAGTACTTCTCTGATCAGCTCAACCACACATTCTGCGTATTGTCGGTGACCTTCACCTGCTTACTTCCTCTCTTTCATCCTCTGAGAGGTCAGGCATCATTTTTACCAGATGCTCTGCTCTGTCACAACTTATTCACGGGTCCTTTGATTGTTGAACGGAATGTAATTTTTTTACTTTGTAGCAGTGCATTTAACCAGACTGGGGACTGCGTTTAGCATCTAAACATTCAGGAAGTAAACAGTCTGTGAGGAGCGTCAGGCCTTTCCTTCAGATTGTTCAGCTCCAACGTTATTATTAACACTTGGCTATTCTGCAGTACGCACCATACGTCCAGGGCCATCAAGTAATTGATGGACATAAATATAAGTAAAAAGTCCGATGAAACATCTGCTGTTATTCTCATTGCAGACAAAACAACCGGAAACGCCAGATGGATGGTGACGAATAGACGAATGAGTCTGTTAAGTTTCAGGTGCGTCATTAAAAAAAAAATAAGTTTGAGAACAGACAAGTTGATATTTAAATCAGAAAAGTTCATCCTCTGTGCAACGGCCACATATCAGATGCAGTTTGTTATGCCTATGTCTGTGCACTGTCAAAGCCAGCTGTTTTAAGGTTACCATTGTGATATAAATATATATGTGAGCACATTTATCATACACATCTATTCTGTGCAGATTGTGGTTCTGAAGTAGTGAACTGGTTGTAGTCAATGCATTCTGTGCTATCCACTGTCGTGACTCTGTTTTTACCTGTCTGAACAGTCCAGTGAACACAAGGCTTTTAAAGCAGGTGGGCTCACTTGTTTGTCCTGTGATACAAAAATGGCAGCACAACAGCACAGGTTAGTTAACTTGCCTTGCTGTGAAACAAATGCACACACACACACACACAAATGCAAGCATGTGGTAACCACAACTGAGTGACAGCTTTGTCTTGTCGCTTCTTGCTATGGACTGGAGCTGTTTGACATTTGATGTATTTGCATAGCAGTAAGAAAAGATGAAGAAACACGCAGCGCTGGTTCTGATTCCTACACTGAAAACACACTGTTTTTTTTCTTTACCTCCTGCAGTGTCGACATTCACACCCCTCAGTGGCTGTGACAACAGGGCTCATCTGTTATTGCACACATACACACACGTACAACAGTGGAGGAGAAAATAATGACCAGTGTGTATGTGTGTGTATGTGCGTGTGTGTGTGTGTGTGCAAACAGCATGCACATTCCTGGAGCTGCTGACCTGGGCTCTATGGGTAACCATGACGACCACTGCTTTTCTATGGAGATGAGTGTTACTCCCTTTACTCTCCTTCCACTCCCCCTTCTGCCTTGCTCTCCTACTTCACTGTCTCTCCCCATCACTTTCCCTTTTTCCATTTCTTCCATGTCCCCATATCTTTACGTTCTCTCCCTTTATCTTTTAATTCCCACAAGAGAACTGTTTAACTGTAACTCCAATGAAATGTTTTATACTATATAATTATTGTCAGTGTGTCTAAATAGCGTGATAATTTATAAAGCAGCATTCACAACTGCGAAATGCTATGAATCTATGTAAAGTAATAACTGCTGCTCCTCAAAGGTTATGTGAGTCAGACGCACAAATTCATGTCAGATTTGAACTTTCGTTGAAGCAACAGATACATTTCACAAAGATAAACTGGGCAACAACATTTTTAAAAATTCTTATTTCCTTTTTGTATGCAAAAGACATCCAAACGACTACACTTTAGCTTTCAAATGCATTGTATCTGCTGTTTCCCCTGATGCTTTGATACAGTTACATTTGCTTCCTCAATTCTATCTCAGTCGCAAACGCCCCAGTTGCGACTACCAGCTGTACCTGAGCTAACATATGTAGCATAGAAACCCGTAGCTATACTGGCTATAGGAGGAAACATGTTAGCCACCGAATACCCCAAAACCCCTGTTACTGACATCTGGAGAAAATATCTAAAGAATTTTGATTCATCAATTTTTTAAACAATTTTCTTCCTCCCAGTTAAGAGTTGGAGGAATTGTCATTCAATCTGGCATTAGCAACATTCCTCATCATATTATTACAGCTGTTCTTTGACTCCTTAACTATGATAACTTCTATTTCTTCTCTCTCTGCCTTGAATAATAATCATATTGAATAATCCAACTCATTTGTGACATGAAGATTCTACGTTTTTCCTGTTTCTCTTTGGAAAAAAAAAAAGTACACAGAGGGAACCGCCACTATTAATAGAAATGCTGGGATTCTTAGCCACTCACACCTCTTCATTCATATTGCAGAAGAGTGGCGTCATGCACCAGCATAGGTGGCACCACAAATATTTAAATCCACCATCACTGTTTTTTTCTCCATCTGCGGCCTTTTATTTCATCACGTCCATTACTCAACAGCATTCTTCTTCCATGTCTCCTTTTTTAAAAATCTCTTGTCAAATAATCTCTGGGTTGGACTGGTTTGATCCCAACCCAACTTTCCTCTCCCTCTCTCCCATCAGTCTCATTCTGTTCCTGTTAGTCTGCCAATTAGTTTCTGTGTGGTTGTCTGCCTATGTCTCTCTCCCTCCCTCTCTCTCTCTAATGCTTATCCTCGTCATCTTTTACTTTCGTCCCTGTTCTCTGTCGCCTTGCATGGCAGTTCTTCTCCTCCATCATCTGTTCTCTTTTTTTTACTCCATTCTCGTTCTTTTCTCCCCTTTTTTAAATCTATAATTTCATTCTCTGTCTCTTGTCTTCTTCTGCCATAACCTCAGCAGTCTGCTTCTCCTGCCTTTCTTCAGTTGTCCATTTTTCTGTTGCCACTTTGAAAGCACAAACAGACAAATGAAGGAGAACATGTTAAGAGTGAAGTCCGCCATGTTAAAACACTAAAGAGGAGAATCACATTGAGCAGGAGACAGAAGTAAGGTTCAGCTTCAGAGGAACTTGTATTGGTCGTCACCACATGTTGGCTGTGATGTCAAGATTCTATTTTAACTGGTCAATATAGGGCGGAAAAAATCAATGTGGTGGGAATCTTTTATGATTACAAACCGATATCACGCAATTTGTACAACTGAAGGGCACGTTTATATTTAGCTGCTGCGTGTGTGGACTGTATTTATCATTCCTCCCCCTTTCTCCCTGACAGGCTGGTCGGTCTCCTGGTGAGAGGTGACCTTTCTTCTCAAGGAGAGAGAGAGAGAGAGAGAGAGAGAGAGCGGAAGCAAATTACACCAAATTAAGTGAGAGAGAGAGAACGAAGGTAAATGAATGACAATTTAGTTTGCATAGAGAGGAAATTGTTTGTTTGTAAAAACTGCATGGGGGGGAGGTATGCATGCATGTGTGTGTGTCTGCTTCAGTCACGTTAGTGAAGGTGATTGTGTGTTCATGTGTTTGTGTGCATTGTGTCACGCACTGATGGTAAATAGAGATCTGTGCAGCATTGTCTTTGTGTGGTAATCGTGCCATTGATACAGTTGGAAGAGGCTGTCTGTGGAAACCACAATGACATCATTGTTAAAGGCAACACATGAAGCAGCCTGGAGACACACACAAAAATCACCCGTTTACTACAGTATGTGTCAGGCGTATATCTCTCCGGTGAAAAATCAACCTCGCAACACACACACAGGGAGAGCAGGGAGAAAAGCAGTCAGCACTCAGGGGTGAGTATCCTACTCTCTTAAGTGCTCTAAAACATGGAGTGGTAATCCAGGGTGTCTTACTATTGACTGTATATAAAGGCAGAGAGCTATGACACCTCCTAATAGTAAAGCCAACATATATATCGCCCCTCTGGTGGCCAGCTGTAGTACAGGCCTTGAATCCCGCTTCCTCCATGTTAGCAGATGTTAACACGCCTGAGAGATATCGTTTACAAAGATGGTTTCTGTCACGGAAGGTATTGCTCATCACACTGATGAATGTTCAGACGTTAACATTTTCTCTAAGTTTGGTTTTAATTAGTTCTACAATGAAACATTTGATTGACAGCTGAGATTGACGTGCTTAAGTGGGACCGCCACGTACTGTATAGTACAGCTCTGCTCCACGACCATTACGGTGCAGAGTCTGGCTCCAGAAGACATAGGCAGTATAAAATGGCAGCTCGCTGTCATGTGATCCCTATCTGGGATGTTTTGGCATCATATTTGTACAGTGGAAGAAAGTGGAGACTATATGTATATGTATATGTTCATAGATTCCACAGTGGCTGCTGGATCATACATCAACATTGCCACCATGTTTGTCAAGGCAAGAGTAAAATATAAAAGTAAACAATGGAATTGTGACTTCTCTGAATGAAGAGCACTATGTTACATTTTTCAAATGACTGATTCATTTTTTTGTATTCAAGAGTTTGTGATGTAGATTAATGATTGAGGTTCTGCTTGGAACCTCAATCGTTAATCTACATTGTTGTTATAGTCATTATAGTCTATATTGTCTATTGTTACTAGAGGCTTTAGTGAGGAGTGTGTCACACTGCTAAACAGGAGTTACTGAATTATTTTCATTGTGGAAATAATAATAGAATAATGAGCACAATGAAAGAAATAACAAAGGCTCCAAACACAAATTAAATACCAACCAAATCACATTGTTTGCATGTTTTTGTAGAGAGCATTGCTCAGCTGTTGGCAGGATGAGTTAATGAGTTTTGCCAATCCAGAATGTACTTTGCATTACACTGAAGCGATTTTTAGATATTTAAGTACAGGATAAATTGACAATATTAAAAAAAAATCACCTGATTGATGATCTCCTACAGTGTCAAAGAATCTGATGAAGGGTTTTCCCCACCCTAATATTGAGGTGAAGGTGTGTTTCCAAATACGATCAGTTACCTTGTTTTGTGTGTGTGGGGGGGTGGGGAAGTGGGGTGCGAGAGAGAGAGACAGAGAGAGAGAGGAGATAAAGAGAGACAGACAGGCAGGCAGACAGAATGTGTTAAGTACCGCAGGTGTGTGGTTGGTGTAGTGAAGAATTGAATGGTCAGAGAGAGAATGAGAAAGTGAACAAGAGAAGGAGAGCGAGAGAGAGTGAATCATTCCCTGAGCAGACCACCTCGACAGCGTGATATCAGATGCATTATTCGATGATTGGATCGCTGGCAACAAAAGGTGATAGATCTCCGCCTGAAATTGATTTCTGTCTGGGCGGGAGCCGCACACACATGCACACACACACACACAAACAGACAGAGGCAATGAGACTGAAAGCCAGGAGAAACTAATTACCAGTCCACCGAGTGTCTGAGAAACCCGACCGTGGGTGAAAATACCAGAAGAGCTGTGTGTGTGCTGGTATTTTTACAAGGTCTGATGATTTGATTGCCTTAAGGGTCACATTTGGTCATTTTAAGGGGCAGTTCCATTGAACCCTGGAAAACAATACTTACCACTGCACTCCGGTAATAAATAGTGATCTTGCAAGACTTCAGTTTTCAGTGAAGGCCACATTGTAAGCAGCAATGAGCAAACAAATGTTGTGCTGCTGCTACAGATTAGACAGGTAAATCTTTAGCCATTTAAAAAAATAATCTAGAATTGTATTAAGGTTAAGGAGCACTGCTCTCTTTCACCTGTTGTATGAATCCCTTATGGGCAGGTAACGTTGGGTTGCAGCTGAAATACGACAGAACATATTTCAGTTTTTCTGTCGAACATTTCCACAACAATAGTTAATGTGAGTAATGAGATTGCTCTTGCTATACAAATAGTAACAACATTGTGTTTGCGTACATGGTTGTGGGGCGGTGTGGGGGGGAGAGGGGTTGGTGGTTACTTTCTTTGAATAATAATATTTGTATGTAAACTATTTGTATATTTCGTCCGAGAAGCTACACAGATCATATAGAACATTTTCAGCCATTTGAAAAACTGGACTAAAACTCATCTTTGACCCTCTGCTCCATCGCTGCCTGTATCCATGTAAGGGACTAATACTCACCATCATGGTGATGTTCCTGGTACGTGTGTGCCTGTATGTGTGTGTGTGTGTGTGTTGGGGAGGTTACCTCTCTGTCAGAACTCCTCTGTCACACTCAGTAATGATCAAAGCTCTCCCTGGGACCCCCTACCGAACACACTCACACAACCAGCCAACTGGACAGGAATTGCTCAGCCATGCAGCTTGCGGTCCGCACGGCTCACACACACACACACAAACACATATACATACACACATACACGCACACCGCCTTTCCCCTGTTTCAGTTCCGTATTATTTTCTTGATGTTGTGCTGTGTATTCCCCTGCTCCAGCTTTAAAGGTCTTCACTGTGTCACAGTTTGTGGTCTCCTTCACCACCACCAGCCTCTTCTCATACCGTCACACCACATTTCTATTGTATTCCTGTTTTATTTTATTGCTGTTTTTTCCCCTTCTCTGCTCACTTCTTTTTTTTTTTTTGCTGTTTGCTGCTTGAGACCGAGTGTTACAGTCTTTTTTTGTTATTGTTTATTTAGATCATGACATTCAATTCCTTGTTGTGACCCATTCAGACTTGAATTACACATTTTTATTCGATGTTCACCCTTCTCTCCTTGCATAGATTGTTCGAAGTCACCATTGTCTTCCTTCTCTCCATCTAGATCTGGTGCATTTATTAGAATAATGCTATTCCCTGAGTGATTTAACCCTGTTCCCATCCATCCATCCATTTTCTACCGCTTCCCCTTCCCTCACTATGAACTGCCGATTCATTTTACGTGTCTTTCATTTCGAAAGGAGAGCGGGGATCCCACCTACCCTCACATCCACATCCCCTCCTCCAGGCCCTGCGACAGCCCACTGAGCAGGGAGACGGGAAATGGAGGAGAGAGACGCGACAGCCCAGCATGAGACTGAAACCAAACCCACTGACAAACACATCTGCACTGATACACCCAAATCACCAGGAAATCCTCTTTGTTTCCTCACCCGTCAACCACCGAGATTTTCCCAGTTCTTCTGTGTCACTCACATCTGATTATTCCCCACACATCCTAGTACATCTAAACGCCATGAAAATGCTTGGAATCTCATGTCAGAATATATTTTGGTTGTAATCTCCTACTTTTTTTTGGCATTTATATCCAGCTTTTTGTCACAGTATTATTGTATATATTGTATTGCTAGTAGGTGTGAAGCTTGGCGTACTCACGCTAAACATCTTCTTCATGTTAGCAGTATTAGTATTCAGCAGGCAGATCAAACAGTGTAGTGTAGCAAAGCATCTGATGTTAAAACATAACACACACCTGCCAAGTGAAGCAGCTTCTACAGGAGTTATAAGTCTAGAAGAGTTAGAACTACAGCGTGTAGAATTACTGCTTGTTTAAAACAAGGCGCTGGGAAATTAAACGAGTGTCATTTCATTTGGCAGAAGTGTCAGCAGTGAAGTTACTCTGGTTTCAGTAGATACTATTTCAAGTAGACACTATTTTCTAATGTATTGCAGGTTCAAGTGAATAGATTTTTCTGTTGTTTTTTTTTTTTAATCTGACAGTGTTATCAATCCTTTAAAAGATATTTAGTACTATTATATTTTTGTTTAAAATACATCTTGTATTATTACTATACTCTTATTGTATACATCAACCATGGGAATACCACTTGCTTTAATGTTGTGGTTTTATATGTTCACTATATTTTTTACATGTGTTTTCTCTCCAGGGGAAGTGGAGCATTCCTTCACCTTGAGACACCGCCAACCCACCTGAAAGAACCTCATTCCGATTAGTTTCAGCTGAGACCTCTTTGATGTCTGACGGTCTTCACACTGAAGCTTTTCCACACTGATGATTTGGGAGGGAGGTACAAGATAAGCACGGATTCTGATGCAACAAAAATAGCCGGGTCGGAACGAATGCGAGCTATTTCTGCCTTACTTGTTCACCAAGACAAAATGTAAAATGAAGCAAACAAACTGCCTGGATAATAAGACTACCTGAGGCTGCGATACATGCTACACTGTGTACACAGGGGTTGCTCCCAAAACCTAAATCAGACTGCTGAACTGGATCACTCACAGATTACTATACTATAGCTGGTCGGGGCTGACTATGCACAGTATCCAAAACAAAGCAGGGAGACAAAGACACGGAATAAAGGATAAAAAGAGAAAAGCAGAAAGGATGATTATGAAAAAAAAAAAAACCCTGCTAGTCATCGGCTCTGTGGGGCTGAAATCCCCTTCCTCAGCTCTCTGGATGGTGAGCAAGCAGCAAGCCACAATGGCCCGGGATTTGGAGCACAAAGGGTGGGCAGTTGTCCACCCAATAACCCTCAAAACCCCCGCCACCGTGACAAATGCACACACACACACACCCATACACACACTCTCTCCATCCACATGACCCTCCATCAGGTCTGAGTGGCAGTTGCTGCTGCAGCCTGCTGACGCGATAGCCAGGCGACTGAAGCAATATGTGTGAATGCATATGTGTGCCCACAAACACGTACCCAACACATTCTGGAGATTTTAGCCAACTGTCACTATCCTACATAACAACTCGTAAAGCTGGTGTGTTCTTCGCTAGCCTGTGTCGCTGTTGTACGGGATAGTGAAGGACACACTGGCTTTCCATTACCTCTGTATAGGTTTGTATACAGTTTTAAACCCCGGATTTGAGTTCAGCTTTGTCACACACTCATTAAAAGTTGCGCGATCACATCACACATGGAGCCAGTAGAGTAGAGCCTGTGACCCATTTCCAGTCCCCACCCCGAGCTTAAGAAACTGTGGTTGAGAGTTTATTGCAGCCAGGTGTTTATTGCATTTGAGTTAATATAATCATTAGGTTGGTCTCAGACAATTAAACAATGAGACAATTAAAGCTCAACTAATGACTAATGTCTAATGTCTCCTTCACTGTTATGTTCCTGCCTCAAGTGAAGGTACAGAAATGGGAGCAGGTGGCTGAGTATTGCACAGCGATGAAGCATCCATTTAGTGTGTGTGTGTATGTGTGTGTGTGAGAATGTGTCAAAGCCCGACTCTAATCACCACGGCTGTGTCACTTGTGTCCGTCCATGACAGCGATAGTAATTGCTGCAGTGTTTGGCTCCAGCTAGTAGAAGAGAGAAGAACAGCCAAGTGGCTGCTGGGACCCATCGTCCCTTCAGCAGGTCTTTAATATGACTCAGTGGTGCATTTGAAAAATGTAATTATGGTTTTGATATACTGTTTTTCTCATTTGCATTGAAAGGTAAGATGGGAGAGGGTCAAAGGAAAAGAAAATAATGACAATACAGTATGAAGGCATGAGAGCAAACATATCTTCTCCTAACTCCTCTAACACCCCAACACTTAACTTGCATTTATTTTGCAATTTACCTGAACTCAGTAACATGAAATAAAATTGCACCTTGGCAGTTCGCTATTATAAGATTCTATTTTATATGGACTGAACATCTAATCAGCCTGAGGCTTTTTGATTGCTGCCACTATTACGTATATCAGGAGTGGTTTGGAAAATGAAGGATGAATCCTTTACTGCATCTGCATCTTTTTGTCCAAAAACTGTCATTTATATGCAATAATTCAGTTGTGCCAGATCTGGTGTTGAATCCACATTGATTGCTTGTAATTCCTTCAATTCCAGATGAAAATACTATTAAATTTAATGTGTCTGTAGTTTGAAATTAATATATTTAATTTGATCAAAAAGGGAAAACAGAAATGTCTGTCACAGTTTCCAAGATTTCCTGAATTACATGAGGTGCTGTGTATATATGTATTACATTTTTGCCAAAGCAGTGTACATATACTTGGGAGGTTGCCATTAATTTCAGAATATTGAATCATATTCCAGAAAAAAAAACTAGACTGGTTTTGATTTGATATAAATAATCAGCTTTAGGTTGGAGAACTATGTAGAACTATGACAGACATACAACACCAAGCAAAGCTCTTCTTCTTTGCTTCTGATTTCTCTTTGAGTTTATACATTTGAGAGTTTGGATGGATGTTGTGTCATTGGAGCCAGCAGCTGATAAAACGGCCTAACTTGTTATATTTAAAATGATTTGCTGATTGAATGACACAGCTCAGGTCTAGTAAATATTTCACGAGGCAGTCGTCCCTCAGAGATTCAATTGCACAAGCTTACTTCCCTGGGTTAACTCAGGCAGAAATGTCACACAATTTGTTATCCCTGCAGTAGAATCAATCAAAAAGTAGAAGGGAACAAGCTGTTAAGACATTTTTACAATCAATCCCAATTTTTTTTTTACACCTTCTTTTCAAGGCTGTCAAAGCAACAACATATACCTGGAATCTTAGTTTTCATTGTTGAGACAATGTCACAATGGAGCGACTCATATGCATTAGGTTAAAAATCTGATTTTCTGCTTTCCTGTTAACAATAACCAGTGACTCATACCAGGCTGCCTTCAAAGCTGGCACTTGTTCCAAACTGTTTCTGGGCAAATGACCAATACTCTCAGAAAAGAAAAAAGGTTTGATTCCCATGACATATTTATTGATCATAATACTGCCTTCTGATACGTGCTGCTAGAATGGAAGCCCTGCCCTGAATATCAATGAAGACAGGCAGCTAGAGTGGGAATATCATCAAGGGCCTATTCATATTTCATGTTTTCTATTGCAGCCCATAATGTTCAATTCTCAATTCCACTATTCATTTTCTGCCATTTTTCTCCCTTGCTTACTTCAATCTTTCTTCCATCTTACCTCCACTCATGCCACTACTGTTTTGTGTATCATCATGCAGGGACCTTACAGTCAGATTGGTTTCAAATATACAAACCGAACTGAACCTGTTCTTGTTTTAGAGATTTTAGACGCAAAAGATCCAAGGACACAATTTTCATCTTTACTCGTGAGCATTTGTAACAGAAGATGTAAATGTATATGTACACACACACACATACAAATATATGTATATAGACATCGACACACACACTCTGGGGGGGTGGTATGCCTCAAACTCAGGTCCTCCACCTGAGACCTGTGTTCTGTCTCGCTAGTTTCGATAGTTTGATTATTTGGTCCGCAACAATAAAATTGTTACTATGTTGCATACAGACTGCGGTGTGGTCCGCGTTCACACCAGTTAACAAATCAAAATTGGTCCAATTGACTTTTTTTTGGCAAAAAAAATCCACTAGGATTACCTTAGCCCTGTTGTTCTCAACTATCTTTGGTGGTAGGTCCTTTAGGTATTTGGGCACTTCTAGTTTCTACTGGGTACAGATTTTCTTTTACACTACCCCAGCTACTTGATTGCACTTTACACATGTTGGACTGTCTCAGGGTATTCTTTACACAGCCTGCATCTACGGTCTTGTCAGCTGTGGTAGACCTTGGCCTATATGGCTCTTGTTCTTGGAGCCAGATAGGTGACTCTGTGCAGCTGTGAGGCATTTTCTAATCAATTGGTGGGTCGTCTTGATATTTGCCACATTCTCTATCTAATGGCGGTACATGCCATGAAGGGACTTGTCCTTCCATGTTATTTGTTATTGTGGCTCAGTAGTCCTTTCCTTCTTCACACGGTGTATAGCCTCAAGTTCATCTCCATTTTGGACCGGTTTATGATACCAGCTGGGCATCTGATGACTGGTAATGCATACCTGATTGCTCAGAAATCATTCAGCTGATTTCTGGCTGTGTATTAGACGTATTTAGCTGTAGCTGACTTCCTTGCAGCCCTCTCATGATTGCAATTTGTCTGCGTGCTCCCCAGGTATTTGTAGCTGTCTTGAACATCTCATATTCTAGCTGTGATCTTCTTTCCTCTCTTGGATACCATGCTACCAGATATTTGGACTACAAGCAGTGCTAGAATAGATTTAATTGTGGGCTAACATTTGCTTTTTACGTTGTTTTATGTATTTAGAGCAAGGATGCGCCATGCAATCACTTTAGACACACAGAGATCCATTCTAATGCTGATAACTGGATGCATCTTGCAATGCAACATTCACAGATGTTTTATTGTCCAACATCGCACTGAATTGGTCCTTTTAAAACAAATGCCACAAATTCTGCAAATGAAGACTTCACCTGTGTGCACTGTCTCCTCCCTTGTCTCTTCTTTATTACCTTTCTTCATTCTATTTAACTCTACTTTATTGGACTCTATTAAAACAAAGCAGTTCAGAACAAACCCTTCTGACTTAATTGGCCTTGAGAGAAGCAAATGATCCTGAACAGTGATCTTATTTAAACTTTACTTTGCAGTGCAGCGACACTTTGTTTCTGTCCATTTATAATGCATCCTCTCCTATTTGCACACAATGGCTACTCCTCTTTCTTACTCATCCATCCCTATCACCGGCTCCCTTCTTCTTTCATACTGTATCTCCTCTTTCTTGCCTACCCTTTAACCTCCTTCTTCCTCCTCTCTTGCCTCCTTCATCACCTTTTTCTCCTCCGCTCCCCTGTCACCTTGTGTTTCGCTCCCACTCCCTCTACATTGTCCCCAAACCATTCCTTCTCCCTACCCTTCTTTACTTCCTCACACTCTCCTCTTCCTTATCTCCCACACTCCTTCCGCCAATCTTGTCTCACCTTCAATGCCCCCCCCCCAATTTTTTCTTACCCACATTTTGTGTTCATGCTGCCCCACCTCTCCCGAGGTTCCCACCCTCACCCCTTTCTTCTCCTCCTCCTCCTCCTCCTGTCCCTGGCATGATGTGGGACCAGGTCAAGGAACAGTGTTGCTGGGTGATGCAGCGATTGAAAGCGACGCGCTGGAATGCAACTCCAGCCGAGTCCCTAAGAACAGAAGAAAGGGGGAGGAGTGAGGGAAGGTGGAAAGCAAGTATTTCTAGTTTATCCCCAAGTGTTTATCTCAGATTCTCTATGTTAATCTTCTTCTTGCCCCTTATCCTCCTTTTTGTTTTTACTTTAATCAAAGGTCTTTGTATTGTTGTTAACGTGGACTGAAAGGTGGGTGGCCTGTAACTGTTATTCTTCATCGTTTCACCTCTTGTCGCTGCTCTGTCTTTCCAAATCTTCTCCCCGAACTTTCACCTGCTTCTTACCTCAGATGTGACCTCATCGTATATCATTATGGCTTGAGTCATGATCTCTTCTCTCCGGTCTTGTCTGATTTTGGGGGGGTTCTGTTTTTCAGCCGTTGGTCAGACTATAGACCGAGCCGTCTGTTTGTCTGGCTGCTTGCAGTGTAAATGCCAGCGAGAGAGACAGAGGACGAGAGAGAGAGAGAGAGAGAGAGGGAGAGAGATGGCAACACATGGAGATGCAGATGGATACACACTGAAACACATTCACCAATTCCCTTTCCACACACACAGTCTCTCTCTCTCTCTCTCTCTCTCTCTCTCTCTCTCTCTCTCTCTCTCT
>JAFBJQ010001444.1:685654-728681 GCA_016785345.1 Trinectes maculatus
CTCTCTCTCTCTCTCTCTCTCTCTCTCTCTCTCTCTCTCTCTCTCTCTCTCTCCACTTTATCAGCAGAATGAAAGTGCATTCTGGCGGTATTTGAATGAGACAGAAAAGAGCCCTATTCAGCCCTCTGCACAGCTTTTATTAACACTGCATGTCACAGAGGCGACATAAGCCCCCCCCCCAATACACCCTCTGTCTGTCTCCACACACACACACAGACTCACATACACATGCACAGAGAAAGAGAGGGGGTGCTCCTGTTCAGGTATGATGATGCCCCCCTCATGCTTTTTTCCCCCTCTCTCCCTTTTCTCTCATTCCTCTTTTTCGTTGGCTCCTCCTCACTCGGGGTCTTTTGTTACCTCACTATCCTCCTCCTCTTCTTCTTTCAACACACCCTCCCTCCCTCCCTCCCTCCCTCCCTCCCTCCCTCTCCCTGCCTACCTCTCTCTCTGTGTTGCCATCTGAATGGAAATACACACAGATGCGTAAAGGGGCGGTCAAACTCTTGTGGCAGCCACAGCATCAACGACCCCGTCTCTTTGGAGAAGAGGACGGAGCAGAGGACAAATGAGTGTTTTGGGGACAATTGTTGAGGCCCCAGGCAGAAGCCCCCAGAAGCTCAAACACGGGACTGGAGACCACCTGTATGAAACCGGACGCAGTTTGCTCGGATCACCCGGCTAGGCTCGAAAGGCTTTCCCAGCCCGCCCACAGGACGCACGGAGCACGAATACTGAGCCATGGAAGAAACGGCCTCTCCTCAGATGAATGGATGCTCGCCTCTTCATCTTCTACCCTGAGGGGCTGCTGTTGCTCGTCGGTGGTGGTCACTGAATAGTGGCAGCCAGTCTAGAGCTTGTGTGAGGAAGCATTCGATTGTGCTTATTTTCTGCAATTGTTATGTTTTACGTGGTGACTTGACCCGGTCTGTCTGCGTTTTGTGTCTTTCTCATCGCCTCCTGTTTTGAGTTTCCATCCTTGATGCCACTCAGTCTGCAGAAGTCTTACTAATTAGCAGCTTGATTGACAGCTCAGTAATTGGATTTATTTCATATCCGCTCCTTGAAGTTGTAAAGCTTCTTAAGGCGCCAACGGAGCGGTGTCTCAGGCTTCTTTTTTTTTTTTAGAAAATAATAACATTTTAATACAACATTTTAACATAACACATGTTCATAACAATATTTTTTTTTTGAAAACCGTAGACTTGCAGTGATTTTAGAGGGTAACTAATCATGTAATTTACCAAATTCTCAATTCTCAGCTAAGTCATTCCTGTGCTTCAGGCAGAAGCAAGGAAATATTAGTATGCATTTCACTTTAAAATTCACAATGTTTTTTTTAGCTGTGTGTGTGTGTGTGTGTGTGTGTGTGGCAAAATGTGAAAAATGTCTGGTTCTGTCAAAGAAAACAGCAACAATGCTACATGTTGGTTGTGAAATAGCCACTTGCAGATTTTTCGGATCTTGCTTTAAAATCTTCATATAGAACATGGTAACGTGTTTGTAATGTAATGTAATGTGCAGTATGCAGCATTTATTCAAAAAGACGAAGTTGAGCCTTCCCTTGAGGACCCTTCCCAAATGATTTAAAAGAAGCCTTTTAAAATGTATCCACGATACTAAAAAGTTGCATTGTTCAGTAGTTTTGACATTAGCATACAAACATTTTTTATTTGAGAAAAATGCACTTTTTTAAAGTTTTAAAGTAACTGCAAAGAGTAAGTAAAAAGTGAACGTCTATAAGAAAAACAAAAAACTGAATTTCCCTATGAAACCAGTTCTGATGAAAACATTTTGTAGGTCACACAGCAGGGTAAGTTCAACTGATCGTGATGGGTCAAGAGCTGCATGACTGAAAATCCAGCTGCCTTGGAGACAACACAATTGGCATACGATACTTGTTTCTGTTGTTTCTGGGTGGATGTCAAATTTACTGCTACAACTCAGCACTGGTTGGGATCACTGGTTCTTCATGAGGTGCTCTCAATCTGACTCATACATACATCACTCATCATACATCATCCATCCCAATGCCCACTGCACTGTATGGCTTTTTATTCCTATCTGACTGTATTGATGGTTCATATAGGGATGGAAGCCATGCACTGCGCTGGGAGCTCAGTGCACAGGACGATGAACTCAAGGCCTGCCACCTACAAATTCACAGAGGAGCAGAAGAAATAAATTCATGCACCCATTCAGGAAACTGTGAGATGAAACCCTGTCCCACAGAAATATGGATACTCATGCATTGCACATATAAAATGCTTTTATTTATGTGTATGCATGTAATAGGAATCGATATGGTGCCTGCTAAATGCATATAAACTCTGATTGCAGAAACTGTACGCTGGTACAATCAGCTCCTACTGCAGTGAGTCAGTCTGAAGCTGTGTGACTGTATGAGCTGACAGACAACTCTCTGAAGTGAAACACACACATCTGCCCGCATCTTACCATGATCAATACGGATCACAACAGAGCAGAATAAATATTAGACTGAACTGAAGTGAACCAAATTGATTCAGAGAGAAAAGCCAGACCTCGTTTCAGGGGAATCACAAAGGTCCACCACAAAGTAACAAGATAATGAATTCATTCAGACACGGTCTTTTACCGACTTAATTCTGTGCTCAGTAAGGAAAAGACTGATAGAATCTATCTATCTATCTATCTATCTATCTATCTATCTATCTATCTATCTATCTATCTATCTATCTATCTATCTATCTATCTATCTATCTATCTATCTCCGCTTTTGCAATGTATGGTGCCACCAAAGGACCAGTTTCGACACTACATTTTTAATAGAATGTCTATTCACGAATTCACACACAAGTCATATTAAGGACATTACACAGATGTTTTATTCATTCATAACACAACCAGTACCCATTTTATCAACAGGCAGCACAACTACATTTCATACTACATTTTGTACAACATTTCACAATGGTCCTTTACAGTTTTATTTTTGTTAGATTGATAATTATCATCAGTGGTCTGACTCGAGCCTAGTCCATTAAATATAGTACAAAGCAACCTCTAGTGTCGTTTTGATTTAAAAAGTCAATGGGGAGCATACATTTATTTGGTTGTAAATGGCAAACTTTCTATCATGCTTGATAACAATTCTGGGTTGCAGGCATTGAACACAAAATAGATTAGTGATGAGTCAAATCAAACATATAGATGCGTGTGTTTTTTGCATGAATTTACTGTGTGTCCCCTCTAGTTATAATGCCTAAGGTGTGATGGCTTTTGTTGCCAGATGTTTATGCACCACCCATCATCAGCGTTTCTTTAATGAAACCTAATGAACATAGTTATTAATATGTCACTGACAAAACTGTCAGATTTGACACAAAGACAAAAAAAGGCACAAATGGAATTTAGTTACTTAGTTAGTTTAAATTTGCATAAAGCGACTTTTTTTAAAATGTATTTTGTGCAAGGTCTCCGTAAGAAAAAAATATAATAAAATAAAACATATGAATATTATGGGAACGAGCTTCAGCAATGGCAATATGATCTCTCGTTGGCAACTGATCTGAGACCTGTCATAAGTTTAGTTGAGCCTCACATTTATCAGTAGCTCGACAACTACTGTAGAACAGACTGTCGTCTTTTTTCACTGTTTCAAAAAACAATTATATAAAAATATATATACAATATTATTATCTGCGTTATGTAAAGCTCTCCCTCAGTTTAGATAAACAGCAGATAAAATTACTTTAATGTCTGTAGGGATTTTCAGATCAGAGTCAGTGCTGCAGGAAGAAAGAAGAAGAAGCGGAAATGACGACAGAGTCCGGCCCCAAAACAACCGGAGTGTGGATTTCTTGTATCACCAAAGACTGTTGGGTAACTAGCTATCTCGCTGTCTTACATCACACAATGCGGGCAGCCGGCGGACTGGCGCTCTTCTAGCTTTGCAGAAAGCTGTTTAATGTAAGAAAGCAGGCAAATACGCGATGGCAAAGAACAAAGAGAGCGCACAGACAAAGAGCCGTACAAAGAAACCCAGGCAGGTGGTGACGGCGAAGAGCAGCACGGCGAAAGTAACGAGAGCCAAGAGGGAAGACGCAGGTATGGAAAGTTAGCACTGATAAATCAGTTACTTATACATATTTGCATCTACAAAGCAACCTGCATGTAGGCTGTTCCAAGTGTACATTAAGTTGAATGGGCAAACAGTCATGGTTTCTTAAGCACGTATGAAAAAAATAACGTTACCACGCATTTCATACGGCTACATGTGTATATTGTTTGCGTGGGGTTGTGGCGGTCGTTAAAATATGATTCAAAGCTGAAATGTGTGTCAAATCTTACATTTAGCAAAACTCCTCATACATAAACACTGTAACTAACCCTCAGTTATTCAAACGTATCTGCTTCCGGTGTTTTGGATTAGGTTTTGACCATGCTTTCATCATGTTTTTAAAGTTTAAATACAAATGTGTAAAGTTGTGTGTGCAATAAATTATTACGATCTCAGAATCAGTTTGCGGTTGCTGTCAAAATAACAGTATTCCAAGTTTGAAAATACACTGATCTGACTGATCTGTGTTCATGAATATGGCTGATTATTTCTGTTGTCACCAAGAAAACACAATTAACAACTAGTGATCAGGTGTATAGATGGAGGAGATTTAGAGTTGTTACTCTGAGACATTTTTTTTTCATCTGGACTCTTGCATCGTTCTCACCCATCAGTAAACAGACATTATGTCTATGCATATTTATATTTCTGTCTCTCAACTGGCTTCAGACATTATGCGCGATATCTGTATCTGTATCTGTGTTGTTGATCTGGGTGAACAAACAATGAAATGCAATCCAGAAGTCAACTAACTCAAATTAGTATTTTGCAGTTATCCTCTTTAATCAGTGTACTTACAATTTTACATTTTCTTCTAATTGTCTATCAACGTAATGGTACCACAGAGGAAGAGGAGATTCTTGAGAGAAAGCTCAAACACAAGCCACGTTTGTCCACAAAACCAGTGGCAAGGTGCAACTCGTCTTCCAAATCTGCCAGCACCACTGCTGTCACCACCAGTAAATACTTCCAGACTCCAGTAAAGGAGGAGGTGTTTGACAGTGATGATGACTTCGACATGGTTACCTCACCGAAGCCTGTGGTTATTGCCAAGCAACCAGAGAAAGACGACGAAGAGGACAGTGAGGAAGATGAGGACGACTGGGAGGAAGTGGAAGGTAAACATCAATTAAAAACCTGTCTCCTGGTATACCACGTTTCTACAGCTTAGTAATTTAGGGGATCTCTTTAGGGGAGAAAGTAATTTCACATGAATTATAGCATCTTATGTTTTTGTGTTTGTGCATGTGTGGTGTGTGGGGGATCAGAGCTCGCTGAGCAACTGGGTCCAGCTGAACCATCAGAACACACCCAGCCCTTTCAGGGTGTAGAGATACAGATTGAGACTCCAGAAGTCAGGAAAAGGTAAGTGGTCATGCAATAAAATGTATTTGCTCTGTCTGCACATGTAACTGTAACTAATCATTTTTTGACTGGCCAGGAAGAAGAGGCAGGCAGAGTTTGAGACCTACCTGAGGCGGATGATGAACAGATATAAGAAAGACGTGTTGATAGACACACACAAGGTGTCTGCTCACTTCACCTATACACATCTTTTGTCTGATATACTGTCGTAGGATTTTGGTCATTACTAATCTCTGACTGTGTCTTGTCAGGTCCACCTAATGTGCCTGATAGCCAGTGGAATGTTCCGTAATCGCCTGTGCAATGAACCGGATCTGTTGGCCATCACAATGTCACTGCTGCCCACCCACTTTGGCATGGTCACTAAGAATCGTATCGACCAGAACTACCTCTCTGGACTGCTCAAATGGTGTGTGCTTTTATGTCAGAATGTAAAAAAATGTGGATAACTACCTTAACCTTGAGTGAGCTCAGAATCATCAACCTTATCTCATCAGTTATTAATTTGGTGTGATCACTACTTACAGGTTTAGAGCAACATTCACCCTAAATCCCAGTCTTCCCTTTGAGGAGCGTCCTGACCCCCGGGCTCTCCTGGAGAGACGGCTGGCCAGCCTCTCAGCTAGAGACCACAAGGAGATGACTCATGTCAGTAGTTTGACTAAAGACTAATCCATTCAATGTGCTGAAACGTAGCCTTCGAGAGAAGGTAGAAGATGTTCTTAAAAGAATTAGTTGCCTGTGTGTTTTATGTTTCCTGCAGCTGTTCCTGTTGGTCCTGAGGTCTCTGCAGCTCTTCTGCAGATTGGTTCTCTCTCTTCAACCAGTTCCTCTGAAACACCCATCAGCTAAGGTGCCAAAACTCTGTTACTTAAGATAATTTTGATGTTTTTACTGCAGCTGTATTACCTATTACCTATGTTATTCTAATAGATTTACAGTGAACAATTGCTTTTCAGCAATTAAGTGTGTATTGTTTTTACACATTTTGTGAATATCTCTGCTATTACTTCAGGGCAAAGTTGCTCGAGCTTCATGTGGTGCCTCAGAAAAGAGCCACACAACACAAGCATCCTCCATGGCTACCACTTCTGAGCTGAAGGTGTCCCCTGGCACCAAAAGACCAGCTGCAGGGGGGAAAGATAAAGGAGACAGAGGAGGAAAGAAAGCAAAGAAAAAAGAAATAAAGGAAGAGGAGGAAGAGGAAAAGGCTGCACCGTCAGGAGGACAAAGACCAAAGAATTCAAAACGGCGCAGTGTTGCTTCAAAGGTGAACTACATGGAGGAGAGCGAAGGTGAAGAAGGGGTTAGTGATGAGGAAGAATTCCAGGTGTCTGGTGAGGAGGACAGTGAGGATTCAGAGAGTGAGGCAAACTACTCAAAGAAGAGGACGGGAAAGAGCAGAGCAAAAGTTATCAACAACAAGAAAACTGCTGCTTCAGAAAGAAAAGGTGGTGGAGGTAAAAAACAAGCAAAAGATGACGGGCGAGAAGAATGGGAGGGTGATGAAGAAGGAGAAGGAACTACAAATATTGGAACAAAGCAAAGGAGTGGGAAGAAGAAGGTGGGGACTGGAGCAGACGAGTGGTTGGAAGTATATCTGGAAAAAACCTCTTCCTGGGTTTGTGTGGATGTTGAACATGGTGTCGGGTTGCCTCATCTCTGCACCCAGAATGCAACAGCACCAGTGACTTATGTGGTGTCAGTAGATGGGAATGGATTTGTGAAGGACCTGGGGAGGAAGTATGACCACACCTGGATGACATCATCCAGGAAGAGGCGGGTGGATGAAGACTGGTGGGAAGAAATGCTCACGCCATTCCTAGGACCCATGGATGAGAAAGACAAAAAGGAGGAGAAAGAGGTGAGACATTTTTGATCTGTTTTTATGCACATACAAACAGATTCCACATACAGAAAAACAATTTAATTAGAATTTGTAGCAGATGTCAAATGTAACACTAAAATTATATTTAGTCCATGTTTTAATGGTTTTATTCAGTAGTACAATTTCAAGTACAAATTCATTAATACACTGGAGCACTTAACCTGTTACATGAAGAGGTGAAAATGTTACACAAAGTGAGTGTTTATAGCTGAAATCATGATCATCTATAAACGACCTGGCAACGCTGTATGTATACTGCAGCAACTTTCCAAACAATGTCAAATTCATGAAATAATTTCACACACATTAACTGTACAGAATAAGCATTTATATGTACACTTAAATTAGAAAGTCATTATGTAACATTGCACACATGAAAAGCCATTTTGATTTTTCTGTTGTTGTCTGCTGAGCATAGAGCTGGGCGATATGGCCTAAAATCAATATCACGATAAATTGAGCAGTTCACCTCGATAACGATAAATGGACGATAACTACCACCATCCCTTGCGCAAAAAGTTTGTCCACTAGATGGCAGATGATCTCAAAGAGACTTTATTCTATCTGTCTAGTTATTAGATAATAAGAATTATGCCAGCCTGGTCTCTTACAAGACGTAAAATACCCCATAGAGATGACTGTATCTTTGCTGTGCTTACAAAAGAAAACATTTGAACATTTGAATTATGTAAGTTAAAAAAATAATTGTCTCAGCCTCAACACTTCTTAATTATAGTGACTCATATCAAACCTCTTATCTTTGTGTTTTCCCCACTTAGCTCCAGAATAAGCTTCTGAACAAGCCCCTGCCAATCTCCATAGCAGAGTACAAGAACCACCCATTGTATGCTTTAAAGAGACACCTGCTGAAGTATGAAGCTATCTACCCTCCAACAGCCTCAGTACTTGGATACTGCAGAGGAGAGCCAGTATACTCACGGTCTGTAGTCCACTACAGAAATCAGCCACTGACACATTTTAATAAAACCACATCTCATGATGCACACTGCATGAGACATATGATCTGTGTGCACCTAGTATATGCTCAAACTTGGCTTGGACAGGACTTGAAACCATATAATATGTTCACATTCCAGATGATTCAAAGCAGATTACAGATAAACACTGATGTGCCTAAACTTTAAAATCGATTAACACACTTAATAATGTGGCTGACTGGTGCATATTACTTGATGAGTTGAGTGGAGGTGGTTGTGAGCATCAGTGTCCACCTGGTGGTGCTCTATGTTTATTCACGCCTGTGCTTGACTCAGAATTTTCCATGTGCGATAAGAGAGCTGATAGCTGCCACTGACTTTTCTGAGGCACTGTTCAGACTAAACTAAGCACATCCAAAATAAATTCAGGACACACTGTCCTTTTAATAATCTGTCAATTATCTTGCTTCTTTCTAGTGACTGTGTGCACACCCTGCACTCCAGAGACACCTGGCTTAAAGAAGCCCGCACTGTCAGACTAGGAGAAGAGCCATACAAGGTGAGAAAGAATATTTATATGTTAAATGTGTTTTTCATTGTTGTCTCTCATGTTTGTCTCTGGATTCTCTCGAGTCCTCTGTCTCGATTATCTCAGAAGTTGAAGGCGGTGTTCAATTTTTTGAGTTGTGAAAATGAAGCCTCTGATTTGTTGACCTAACTATGCGGCAGATTATTCAGTTTCAAGAGGGAAATGTAGATTTCTGAACTGTAGATGAAGCACATTATGTCATGATAGTTAGCTTTGCCTACAATTGGTAAAGAATTGTGACATTTTTGATTTAGAATTTCCATTAATTTCAGTTATAGATGGTGTTTAGCCATGTGAAGTCATCCATTCATTCATTTAACAAACATTTTGAACATTGGTTCAAAATGTTAAATGTGGGGGTGTACAATGTTTTTTGTTGCTGCTTGATGTAAGGCTAATGTGATTAGCCTCATTTTTGTAATAATTTCCATTTCTCAGCAAGTCAATGCTAATGTGATGTGTACAGACATGGCTTCACAAAAAAACCCTTAAAACAATCATCTGACTAATTACATTTTCATTCAGTTTCCATTGTTACTGACACAGTGTTATGCTTTGTGAAGATTGCTGATTACATTTGTCAGAATTGTTATGTCAGAAGAAAAAAATATTGGTTGTAAGAGCTGAGTTGAGTTCAAAACTGATTATTATGTGTTTTCCCCTTTCAGATGGTGAGGGGCTTCTCTAATCGTTCCCGTAAGGCCAGGATCATATCTGAGGTGAAGGATGAAAATGATCTGGCACTGTTTGGAGAATGGCAAACTGAAGAGTACCAACCACCTATAGCTGTGGACGGGAAGGTAGCTTGCCCCAGTCTAAACCGTTTAGGCCTGATACTCATGCCCTATCATTAATTATGGAACTTAACTCTCTCTCACTCGCTCACTCTCTCGCTCTCGTTAATCTTTCTTACTGTTAGCCACATTTTACTTATGTTTTTGTAAGTATTAATTGTTTTTACATTCTGAAGAAAAAAATGCCTCGGATTAAATATTTTTGTGGACCCCCTGCAGTACCTCCCGGGTCAACCGGTCCACCTGGTTGGAAGACCAATGCATTGGTCTTCAACAAAATGTAAAATATCACGTTTAGCAAATTATGACCGGGAAATTGTTTCACAATTTTCCATGATAAGTAATTTAAATGAATCACATTTCTGAACCCTCATTGATTGGTTGTCAATTGACTTCTGGGGCTAGCTTAGTGTTGTTGACGTGTTGTCTTGGTCTGTTCCCAACAGGTACCCCGGAACGATTACGGTAATGTCTACCTGTTCAAAGACTGTATGTTACCAGTGGGCTGTGTTCACCTCAGGCTGTCCAACCTGCACCGTGTGGCCAGGAAGCTGAACATTGATGCCGCCTCGGCAGTCACTGGCTTTGACTTCCACGGAGGATACTCACATGCGGTGTAGGTAACTTTTAATTAATCTCACTTATTGCAGGAATATGATGAAAATGGGAACATTTATTTAATTACTATCACAGTCCGTCACAGTCTAAGTAACACCTTAAGATAACTTCAGTAACTAGGAAATCAGAATTGTGAAGGGCAACAGACAAACCTCACACCATTATTTAATGTGTCTGCTTTCTTGTTTGTTTCATTGCTATTGTTTTTAAAGTTTGTTTCATCTGAGGTTTATAATCATTGCAGTCATTATAACTTAGTTTTAAACATCCTAGTCAAAGATGTTGATTACAGCCATTCTGATAAATGTTACTCTTATGTGTTCATTTAAAACAAACATCTTAAATTTAGAATGTAGTTAGATTCATACAAAGTTGTGTATGTGTTTCAGAACTGATGGGTATATTGTGTGTGAGGAAAATGAGGAGATTCTGAGAGCTGCCTGGTTGGAAGAACAAGAGATTCAGAAACAAAAGGAGAAAGAGGTGTGTGATTGTGTGTTAATTTTAATTCAGTTATTGATTATTGATTCTGAAAGAACAATATCATTAAACTTCTTTTGACTTCAAATAATCTTAAAGTAAAGCAACTTAAATTACTAAGAGGTATGGAGTTTTGGTGTTTTTATCTTTTCTGTGTGATTCTTTCTTGTTTATCTCAGTATTTTTGTCATCTTATTTGCTCTTTGTACTTTTACTGGTTCCAGATTGACTTGAGTGTTTGTTTTTTTTACTTTAAAAGGGTCAAAAGGTTTGGAACACTTTTTTTAACAGGGCATTTTTATCATTTTGATTTAATGCGCAACACATTCATTGACCCTCCATCAGACACTCAGAACTCAAAACTCAGTCAAACATGCTCATATTACTTTTTAATCCAATATAATTTAATATTTTTCACAGCGTTTGTATTTGTCAAGAGTTTGTCACAACACTATTGCCTCAAATGTGTTGCTCTTGTTGCTCTTGCTCTCACCATTTGTTCAATTTTTCTGTGAGGACTAAGTCTGGGGATTGTGCTCATCATGTGAAACCTCCATCTAACCTTTTTTGGGTCATTAATTCACAATAGGGTGAACTTATAGCACAGTATTTCCTAAAAATACATCAGTAGGCATGATTGGACACATGTAGTATTTTCAATGTTTCATTTTATTTTCATTGTTGCAAGAAATGTTTAAGTGAATCTTCTGAAACCTTTTCTGCACCATAATGCAGTGTAAAGGAGACTTTTTGTTTTCTCACTCTGCAGAAAAGAGAAAAGAGGGTAATCTCCAACTGGACTTTGCTGGTGAAAGGACTTCTGATTAGAGAAAGGCTGAAACAGCGCTATGGCAAGAAGAACCCGGGGTTGGCTAGCCTTGCTCATGGAGACAACACTGGTGACTTTTCTTCCGATGAGGAAGCGGTTGAGAGTGGCAATCCTGGTGCTAAGACTGCAGCTGAAACACTGGCTATGTCCTGGCCTCAAAACAGACAAGTGGAGGGTGAGGAAGGAAACACCAGCGGACTGAAGAAGTCGACGACAAAACGAGAAAAGAGAGGACTAGAAAAACATTTGTTACCCTTTGAGAAGGTGTAATGTTGGAGTAAGACATTTTTTGATAAAAGTTATAATGAAACAAGGGTGATTACAGCAAGCAGGATAAATGTGTCCTAGATACAAGAGAACTGAAATAGTTTATATTTCAGATAGTTTGTCTGGTCATACCTGGAACCTTGGGCAGTAACACTACAAAGATCCAAGGACAGAAAGAGGAAAAAAACAGAAAAAAACAGATGGATAGAAATACTTTGTAGTGAACAGGGTTTTAGCACGATCATTTTCTTCTGGTGGAGAAAGTGTATGTGTTGAAATTCCTTTTTAATAAGGGTGAAGTGTATAAATCACAATAAGCCTCACAACTTATGTAAGAATCTCCTTAGCAAACTCAATTTCTCAGAAACATTACACATCCCATTTTTCACACCATCATTGTTTGGTTGCCATATCCCCAAGAGGATCACATTTTGTCTTCACTGTTTCCTTGTATCAGTTAACATCATTTGCCTGTTTAATTCCATAGTCATCTCAGTTTCCACATAATTTATACAAAGCAGCTGATGGCTTTTGCTTTAAGTAGTGAGCAAGTTACATTTAAAAGGCATTTATGTAAGGAAGTACAAGTAAAAACAAAACAGTTACAATGAGCATTTTAGTCTTTTTAAACTTAAACTTATCATTTAATGGACATCCCTTTAAATGTGAATATATTTCAAAATGATCAAAGTATACAAATGACAATGATATTCTAATTTCCCAAGTTTCAAATTCACCAAAAGCATTATAGACTCTTAAAAAAAACTAGCAATGTATCTATATTTCTTTGACACTTCATCACGTGATCATGAGGAGATTTGATTCATGCTAAGTAATGTGCATCCACAGAGACATGATCCAGGGGTTCATTGCTTTTTGCGGGATTCAGGAGTATTAATAAACACTGGCTGAATAAAGACTTATGGCTAAGCTCACGGCTGGGTTTTGTGAAAGACGTTTTGTGCATAAAAAGCAACATCAGCTACATGAGATGATGTATGTTCCTCCTCAGCAATTTTAGACCAGTAACCAATGCATTAACACCACAGGCTTGATCCTCTGCTCCTCTTTGGCGCTGCTGAGAAGTACAGCAGAGAGTCATACATTGTTGATGAAGCCATTGATTCTTTACCTTCAGACTCGAAAGCACTGTTGTACCACTACTAAAGACATAGGTAAGTTGAAGTATTTTTCCTCAGATCTTGAACCTATGCAGCCTAACACAGCCTGTCAGTGTTGAATGGGTTGAAATGGTACCAAAGTCAGTTGAGTCAAGTTAACATGTTTGGAATCTAGATTCATTATGAGCAGGTTTAGTACACTGAAACATATTAATGCCCATGAAGTCTTTAAAACCTGGTGACATGCAACTAACTCAGGATAAGGGAAAAATGTGTGAACAATTAAATAATGTTGCTTCACTTTGTACACTTATTAATGGGCCGCATGCATAAATGCACAAGTGTTGCATGGGCTGCGCGGCTGTAGCCTGTATCTGTCTTGGGGTAGTGCTGGGAAGAGGCTGGCCTGAGCGACGCGGATGTGGCGTCATTGATAAGCACTCTAAGTAACCGCTGATCTTCCGCCTACCGTCCAGGCGAACACCGTGCAACTCGTTCTTTGAATTCTCCCCAGTACTAAAACACTTCAGGTTGTCACCGTGTGCCAGGCCGACGCTGCTGTGAGAGGTAAACACTACTGACTTTACTGCGGGGTTTAATGCAGTGGTTGTTTAAATGTGTCTGTTTACTCCCGGGCTCCAGAGGGCCTTGTTTACATCTCAGTCCCCGGACTAGAGTGGGTGAGAGGCGAAGGCTTAGCGAGAGGGAACGATAAGAAGGGGTAGTTCACTTAGCTAGTCATTATGTCCTAAATTCTTGGCATAGAACAAAATTAACGTTCATTCTCGATAACCTTGGAAAGCCTATTCTGAATGCGTCTTACAGTTTAACCTACCAAACTCGGTGTTTTTAGGCATTCCGTTACTTCGCTGCTGAATAGAAGTGTCAGCACGCTAGCCAGGAAGCTAATGTGGCTAACGTTAAGTTAGCTCTGGGGATTTGACTTAGCTGTCGGAGTTTTCAGCTTTGGTTGAGACCTATAGCAACAACCGACTCTGTTTTTTCGTTGCCAAATCTCGTCCGTTGCCGGTTTCTTCCTAACCACCACAGACGTGTTATTAAAGATGCCCTGAGTCGCTGTGACACATTAGCCTAGCTAGATTGTCATCCAGTTTGCTGCCTATTTTTAGCCTGCACCGGGCGGTATGCGAGCATTCGTCTGTCGCTTGGCTGGCACAGCGGCTGGCTGACCGTCTTCCCCGGCTAATCTTGCTCTCCATCCAGAAAGATATTTGCGAAGTCACATTTGAACCCCGGTGCCAGGAAGCAACTATCACCCGAGTCTGATGATAGAGATTACGAATCACACGCAGTAATTCGTCTGAATTAGACCTTCAAAAGCCTCAGTGTGGACATGGACGAAACTGTGGGAAACAAAACTCATTCTGACAAGGACTTAACATTGGGTAGTACATTGCTGCCCAGCGATACTGCTGTATTTTGTCGTAATGGGGAGAGTGGTGGTGTTGGTCTTGAAACCAAGAGGACTGGGGTTCAAATCCTGCCCTCGTCACCACCTTTGGCCCTTGAGTAAGGCCTCTAACCCCAATTACTCCCCGGGCACCTTGTACTGTATGTGCTGTATGTATGGCAGCCCACTGCTCACACATGTGTACATGATGGATGATGCTGCAAAGTACATTTTCACCCACAAACACTTTGCAAAATATTACCCTTATAGTCAGAAAGTTTGTTGGACATATCTTTTGCTGTGATTAGTTTTTACTTCCCAGTAATGCATCACAGCTTTGCTGTTTGCTGTGCGTACTGACACAGACAGTTTTGTCCGAATTTTGTGTGCAGTATTATTGCCTTGTCCAGTGATTGCATTTAAGTGTTTCATTGATTGACTGTCAGGAAAGGAAATAGATTATTTTGAAGTCTCCTTGTGTAGATAAAGCTAAAGCTAGAGGCAGATATGGGGAGTAGGTGTAGGGCCAAAGACGGAGAGGCAACCGGAGAGAAGTGACGGTTGGTAGAGTTGTTGTCTAGCATGTAAAGGAAATTCAGTTTAATCGGTCACACTGTTAACACTGTTAAGTAAACTAAATTGAAGTTCTCCAGACAGGGTTAAAAGTACATAACATCTTGGATGATGGAAAAAAGACTTTTAAAAGGTCAATCACTAATTATGAGGGTGGATGAAAACTTTTGTATAACTGGCTGGTGACCTCTGCGTTCTTGCATTATTTGAATTACTAGAAGCTGCATGAATCTATTATATTATATCTATTATAATTCAGTTCATTTAAGTGTAATTTGTCTTGATATATGGTCAGAGATTGACTAACAAACAATATGATTTTAACTGATGAAATACAAATCGATGTATTGTTCTTATTCATACTGCAAAATGACACAGAGATGATGTAGGGTAGACGTAGCTTCATAATTTGGGGTAGTTGCACCTGGGCTTGGATAGTTTGACTTAATTGAAAGGTTATTTATTTATTTATTTATTTTAAGCAGGTATCCATCAGTATAATGTTAATCAGGCTGTTCACCTACTAATCAGATTGTGGCTGAAAGTTAATCTACCTAGTGAAGTGGTTCACTCAGAGCCTAGACTCGTACAGCTGTTTCACTACAGCTGAGCCACTCTGAGCAGGTATCTTAAGAGTGTGGCTGGTTTAACTGGTCACACTATTACGAAAGTAAACTGATCTCATTCAGCTCTACTGTAGAAATGGTGCATAGAAAACATAATATGATGAAGTGCACTTACAAATGTAAATTGTGTATAAGGTAAAACACACACAGGTGAAGTACTTTGTATGTGCGCATAAACAGTGCAGATTTATGCAAGAGCTTTTTCAAAAGTGCACTGAAAAACATTTATTTCATGTCTGTCGATGTATAGACAAAGTACACACTATTTTGTTTTCTAAAGTGCAACAAAGAAATACAGGGCAGACTTTAGATACCTTGTATTCTGACTGTTTATATACAGGTTCATCTACAGTGATATTGCAAACTCCTTTTAGTGCCTGACCTTATTACAGTTACTGAGTATGATCATCTACACCAATGGACAGTGTCTAAGAAGTTCATATAAATAAGCTTTCAACAGAATTGATGATGACTGTCTTCTTCTTTCGTTTCTTCTTCTTCTGTTTTATGTATGCACCCCAATCTTTCCCTCCGTTTTCCTCACTCCTTCTCTCCAGGCTACCCCCCGCCTCCCCTCAGATCACACTATATTCCGCTTTCACAATGAGTGACGGGGAGTGTGACTTTTTCTGTTTTTTCCGCTGCTGCTGAGCGTGCTTCTTACACAGCTCAGTCAGATGAGAAGGCAGGGTGTCCCTGAGGAGTGACAGACGCAGGTGGAAAGGTGGGCTTGAAAAGAGCCATCCCAGCCACTTGGACGAGTAGGAGCCGACAGGTGGGCAGGCTGTCTACCTGTCAGGGTGACTGATTTAGTCGACTGGATGTCTGTGGACATGAACAGCCAGGCATCAGACAGCAATGAGGAAGACTTTGGGGTAAACTCTGGAGAAGAAGAGGATGAGGATGATGGAGGAGAGGAGGAGGACCAGGGAGACATTGCAAGCTACTATGAGGGCGTGGCCAGCGATGTTGAGCAACAGGGCGCTGACTCCTTTGACCCAGAGGAGTACCAGTTCACTTGTCTAACCTACAAAGAGAGTCAAAGGGTGCTGACAGAAGAGGTTAACACTGTGGCTGCTGCACTGAAGGTGAGCAAGGCTGGATTTCATAATGCAACACTATCATAGTATCTGGAAATGCAGGATCTGAAATTAAAGTGAATTAAAGGCCAAACGGTCAGGGGCACTGTCATATTACATTTTGAGACACGCTTTTCTCTCAACGAGCCACAAAACAAATTTGTTTATTATATAAATTATTCAAACAATGGTGTAAAGAGTAGTACAGGCAGACTGGTTATTACGTTTTATTACAGTAAAAATGCATCACTGCAGACTGAACTTAACGACTGTGTTCTGTTTCTTTTTTTCTTAGGTCATGCCTGCAGTAGCAAAACTGATCTTGGTGCATTTTCACTGGCACGTTTCACAAATACTGGACAGGTATTGGACAACTGCTTTGCCCTTGTTCCTGCCTACTTAATTTCCATTCTTGAAAACTTGTTTCATCATCTGATCTCCCCATTTGTCATGAGTCTTTCACATTTCTATTGCACTTCCTTCTTCTCACTCACACTACCTTGGTGTCTTTCTGCTTCTAATTATACAATTTGTGCCTCTTATATTCATAATTTTAATTATTTAATGAGTAGTTCTTTTGCACTGTAACATAAACATTTTATATCTCTATATCCTCATATAACCCCTGGTTCTGTCCATATGTCCTACAGATATAAGTCCAACTCATCTCTACTGTTGTCAGATGCTCTGGTCCAGCCCAGCAGCAGCTGCAGATCAGTCTCTGTGAGTAAAAGACCAGATGTAGTCAATCAGGACAGACTCCTGCATTAGACAAAATATACTCTTTATCTGCTCGGGACTTGGTTTATTAGATTTATTTCATATCAACACATATTTTATGGACAAAGATGTATTACAACAAACGTAGTACAAACAGAGTTGTTGCACTTGTAAAAACCTTTCAGGCCATAATAAATAATAAAGGCCATAATATTCTTGATGACATTGTTCACTGTGGGTCAAGTCAGTCGATTTAATCTGAAATATGCTTTGAGTCGTTTCTGGTATCCATATAGTCATCACTGCACACACACACACACACACACACACACACAGAAGTAATTTGACAGTGGTTGCTTTCTAGCCACCAGATAAGTCACCAGTGACGAAAAAGATTAGTTCATTAATTTATTAACTTGTTTGTAGAGTTTCTGCTGTCAACTTAATAGCGTCATGTCTGTTTGTTTCTTGTTTGTCAAAAAAGAAATAATTTAAAATCTATCATGTTATTATAAGATGATGAAGCCGGCTTGGCTCAGTTGTAGCACGTCCGTCTTTCACTTGGGATACCTGGGTTTAAATCACGCCAAGGCCAATGTCAGCAAGGGCATGCGATTGCTAAGGGCTCCAAACACCAAATCAAATGGGCTCTAGTAAGCCAAGTCTCACATGAGGCGCCTCACAGTATAATCACAACTTATGATAAGATGGCAAAGGTCATTATTGTGTGTTACGTGCATATAATCAAAGGTCATATGAGAGTAATAATCAGAGAGAGTATAATCAGCTGGTACAAGAATTTTCTTACTTAGAACAAAAATATGATCAGTTGCTTGAGCAGTTTTCTTCAAATGTTTTCTGACTTTTGTAGTACCAGTACCAACAATGTCATCAGTGGGATTACATTGCAAGCTCTGTCGATGTTTTGCTGCCATTTAGTTTATTATGTACGTATTATATTTTATAGTAGGAGTTTAGATATCTGCCATACTTTTTACAAAACCTAAGTATCGAGAGATTTTTGGTCTGTTTCATAGTTTTACCAAGGGGTGAATATCAAGGGTTAGAGTGATTGACATCATCACTAGAGTGAATAAGGGGTGGAAAACTATCTAAAAAACTACTTGCTGGAAATCCCACATCCTTGGCCCACATACGTGACAAAAGTGTGACACAGCTGTTGTGTTTTTTTGTATCGAGTGTGGCTGTCGTTTTAGAAGTCAGCAGTTCAGTTGTGTGTCGGCTCCTTCAGAAGCACAGTATTCAAGATGCTTGTATTATTGTTTTTTAGGCCCTTCAGTCCCTCCAGTGTGGTGTTTGTCTTCAGGTTGTACGAAGAGATTCCCTGTTGGCACTGCCCTGTCAGCACTCCTTTTGCAAAGCATGCTGGGAGCAGCACTGCACTGTACTGGTCAAAGACGGCATGGGAGTGGGTGAGTTGGATGTTTGTGTCCATGTGTAATAATCAAAGCTGGCACTCGAGTGGGTAAATTCCTAATCTAAAATTGTCTGCTCGTTGTCTTACACTGCTCGTGTAACTTCATGGCTGTGTGCATGCGTGTGTGTGTTTGTGTTTCCTTGCTTGCTCACTACCATGCTTAGGGATTCATCACATGTCCTGAGCATATGTATTTGTAGGTGTGTAAATTTGTTTTTAACTTTTTATGTAATATTACATATATGTGTGGTAAATGCATACAGTTTACAGCCCCCCTTGTAGTTTGGGGTTGGGGTGGGGGTTCCTCAGAGTCTAATGAGAATTTCATCTGGCTGAAGGACATGTTTGTAATGACAGATGACACATTCTAGGTCACAGTACCTGTAGAAACCATGATGCTTCATGCACAACTACAGATTTCTAAATGGAGTCTAGTTAATGTGTTGCCGCCTTGGTAGGGCATTATTGTGCATGCTGTTTCTCTAACTGTTATGATTCAGGACTCGTCATAGTAAATTGGTGTATTTATGTTTGTAGGCATCTCGTGTATGGCTCAGGACTGTTCCCTGCAGATGCCGGAAGACTTTGTCCTGCCTCTGCTTCCAGGAGAGGAGCTAAAGGACAAATACAGACGCTACCTCTTCAGAGACTATGTCGAGGTGTGTGTCTTTGTGTACTGATCCTGTTTGCTCAGGTGTTATCGCTTTTTATGTATAGCAAGTGTGACATCACAGACACGTAGAGACAATGAGAAAATGTACATAGCTCCATTGTTTGGACATTGTTTAGACAAGGGAATCACTTTTTAAAACTATTTTTAACTATTCCCGGTTGGTGTGTGGGGGTGTTTGCTGATTAGTCACATCATTGTTACTGAGACGTGAAGTGAATAATAGTAAGTGAACATATTGTCTTTGAAGTTGATTTGTTGGAAGGACTAAAAATGGGCCACAATTTGGCTAGTACTGAATTATGAGAGCGAGGTAATGGGTCAGAGCATCTCCAAAATTGCATTTTTTGTGGAGTGTTCCTTATCTGAAGTGGTCAGGACCTATTAAAAGTGGTCCAGGAAAGGAACAGGGTAGTGGACAGCTTAGGCACACTGATATATGTGGTTAGTGAGGATGGCCCTTGTTGTTTGATCTAAAAGATCTGCTGTAGCTGACATTGCTTAAAAAGTGAATGCTGGATATAACAGAAAGGTGTCAGTGCACACAGTGCATCACAATTCATTGTGTATGGGGCTGTGTAGACACAGACCTCTCAGGGTCCTTGTGCTGATCTGTGCTCACTTCCATTTACATATAGACAGACAGACACATATTGTTGATGTTACCTAACTTGCCTTTGTGTCTCTCTTTGAATGGTAGAGTCACTTCCAGTTACAGCTCTGTCCAGGCGCAGACTGTCCCATTGTCATTAAGGTGCAAGAGCCCCGGGCACGCAGGGTGCAGTGTAGCCGCTGCAGTGAGGTCTTCTGGTAGGACACACACACACATTCTCTCTCTCACTGTGTAAATACACAGAAACGACACTAATCCCACTCCCACTTTTAAAACAGTTAATTTTCCAAATCTGCATTATAAATACATTTAGTACTGTATGACACATTATTGATATGAACTGATATCCATTTATCCATTAAAATAATTCAGAATCGGTACAGATTTTGTGTGCAGGCTGCTCTTGCAAATCCGATGCTAATAAAGATTTGTCTTCAGCTGCATATTTTCATGACAGCGCAACATTTTTGATTGATTATTGAGTTTATCAATGGACAGTAAATGTATATTCCTGTAAATGGCGATATTGCAAATCTCTGTGTTCTGACTTGTTTCTCAGTTTTAAATGCCGTCAGATGTACCACGCACCCACAGACTGTGCAACAATTCGAAAGTGGCTGACCAAATGTGCCGACGACTCAGAGACAGCCAACTACATCAGTGCGCACACTAAAGATGTATGTTGAAACCGCACACACGCACATGAATTTACATACTGTAAATAGTGCCTGCAAACATACTTAAGTTGTTCACATTGAAAAATAATCTTATGCAGTTTTTGATTGGAAAATGCATACTGCTTCCACTAATGTTGTGCTGTAAAATTGTGTTTGAACATAATTGTGCAGTGCAGTGTAAGATTATGTGTGTTTCTCATCTAGTGTCCTAAGTGCAATATCTGTATTGAGAAGAACGGAGGGTGTAATCACATGGTGAGTCAGAGTGAAAAATCACACATTTTCAAGCACAGGAAATGCTATAAATATATTAGGACTGTGAGCGCTGAAGTCCTCAACATCAGTAGTTTGACAGACAGATTTATGTTTGTATGATAATCTGTTGGCAGGATTTTTTAAAAATCTGATATAATGACTTGGTGCCTGACTTGGTGGAGGGCTCAGACATAGGAATGTCAAAAGATTTTTCATCTTTTTTTCAGTTTTTGGAGAAGTAATTTATGGATAATGACATAAAAAATCAGATATAGTTTAGCCTCGCCAGAGATGTGCGCACTACTGAGGACTATTCTTATATGTCTTTATTAGCCTTTAAATATCACCTGTGACCTCCCAGTTGTGATGAAATTAAACATTAAATAGTTGTTATAAAATACTGAACTAAAAGTTCAGATGTGAAGTCTAAGTGTGTTTTCAAGTTTCTGCTTCACTAATTTGAATTTCCACCATGTCTTTGTTTTCAGCAATGCTCAAAGTGCAAACATGGTAAGTGGTTTCTGCTGTTCTATAAACCTCAAAGCCTGCACATTACCTCACACTGCCATCACTTATAGTTTAAAGTCGGCAATGACCGAACTTCCAAAATGTGTCCAAAGTAAAAGGACACACGTGTTTTGAATAAATATTGACTGTATTACTGTATTGATTAATCAATAAATCAGTCACACAGTTTCGCAAAAACTGTGTTTAAACAACAGATAGTTGTTTTAAAAAATATAAACAGTTGTTTGTTCATGTTGACTAATGTATGTCTGGTTGAGAGTTTATTGTGTTTTGCGTTTTCTGACAGACTTCTGCTGGATGTGTCTTGGTGACTGGAAGACTCATGGCAGTGAATACTATGAGTGCAGTCGCTACAAAGAAAACCCTGATATAGTCAACCAGAGCCAGCAGGCTCAGGCCAGAGAGGCCCTCAAGAAATACCTCTTCTACTTTGAGAGGGTAGGGTTTATTGTTTTATATTTTGTTTTTTCTCATACAACTTTAAAAAAAACTAATAATAATGTATTAAGAACCTTTTCAATAGTGTGTTGTTGCTCCATTTCTTTCATATATTTTGGCTTTATTGTTTTTTCCTTCCTCACATCCACCTCTTATGTTTGAACTTTTGAGTTTCATATTTTGTACCAGAGGAATTTTCTTCTGCATCCTCTTTGTGTTAGGAAAGTTGTCCTCAGGATAAACAGCGTTACCTGAATCTTGCAACTAGCAAATTGTTCTTATTTATTCTTTTCTTTTTTTTCTCAAAAGTGGGAGAATCATAACAAATCTCTGCAGTTGGAGGCTCAGACATACCAGAGAATCCAGGAGAAGATCCAAGAGAGAGTGATGAACAACCTGGGAACCTGGATCGACTGGCAGTACCTGCATAACGCTGCAAAGCTACTGGCTAAGGTGCTTACTTACTTATGTGGGGAGTGGGTGATAAGGGCTGCACAATTAATCTTATTAAAATCTTAATTTCGATTCACACCTATAAGCAGTTTCATTCGAATTGATAATATGTCTTCTGTATTTTAATCGCAGACATCAGCTGCTTCAAAAAACTGCTCAAACTTTTAACACTTTTATTTATCAGTTCATAAGTTCAAATTTTAGATTCTCAGTGGCAGTGTTTCATTGGTGTGCATACTTAGATATGTGTGTGTTTTTCCTTAATGATAGTCCTTAATAGAATATTTGATAGTTAAAAAGTGGGGTCTGAACCTGGTGGTAAAATATTCAGTGCAGACACTGGGTATAAACAGTGTGTGTTACAAAATGTTAGTCATTCATTAGCACCCACTCAGGGGATATCATCCTTGTCACTTCTCTTGTTGTGACGAGGTGAAACCAGAGATCATCTGACTCACTTGCTCTTGCTCTTAATATTTATCAATGAGATATCACCTAAAATTTCTTTTATTCGTGTTAATTTGTAGAATAGAGATCAGAAATTGATTTGATGCTTTTCTTAATTTTGAGGCAACCTGATTTTCAGTGAACATTTTCTTAAACTTCCCTCAGTATATGAATGTTGTCTTTTTGTTTCCAGTGTCGCTACACTCTGCAGTATACTTACCCCTATGCCTATTACATGGAGTCCGGCCCACGCAAAAAATTGGTGAGAGGCAAACTCCTCTGCCTGGCTGTTCTTTATTGAAAAAGTGTGATAATAATGTAGATGACTTAAGTAAATCTTCAGCCTAATATTGGTTTTCACTTTATAGTGTAATTTCAGTTTTGACCAAAATGTTTTTTTTTGTTTATTGTCTCACTGATCATTTTGGTTTCCTTAATTAGATGAGGAAGAGATTTTATCTGGTCTTAATGTTTATTTATCTGTCCTCTGCAGTTCGAGTACCAGCAGGCTCAGTTGGAAGCAGAGATAGAAAACCTGTCGTGGAAGGTAGAGCGAGCGGACAGCTATGAGAGAGGAGTGGTCGGAGGCGAGGGGGAGCTCAGCGCCAGTGACAGAGGGGTATGAGAGGATAATATATGAACTGATAATATATAAAATGATAATATGTGAACATAGTTTTTGTAGTGTTGTCTTTATAATGATCAACATTGAAAATCACTTCTGTGGATAAATACGTAATTGCCTAATCTAATCCCAATCTAAATTATAGCTATATTATCTATTGAAAGGAAATTTTATCAACTGTTATTATTTAAACACTTTTTTGTGCTGTCACGGTGTATGGTAAACAGTGTTAGCATGGAAGTCTTGTGTGGAAACATGGTTTTGCTGTTTTAAATGCTTGGGTAGTTTAATGAACAGACCAGTATGCGAACAATATAATCCTATTTCTTTGTTTAATATACAAATATAAATATAAATAATAAAGATAGCACAGTGATCACGATTACCTTGTTTATTTCGAGGTTTCTAAATGTGGTTTCAGTCAGCATAAATTTAAGTTTGTGTATTCTTGGCAATAAAGGAATATGTTCACCTAAACAAAAGTTTTGATTAAGTTTGAATGTTGCACAGATTTTTTATTTACTTACTTATTTATTTTAAATTTATCATTTCTCTTTGTCTTTCAGGATCTGGAGAATCAGATGCACATTGCTGAGCAGAGACGACGCACGCTGCTGAAGGATTTCCACGACACCTGAAGCTCCATCGCGACTGCAAAGCACCAGCATCTGCCTCCTTACTTTCTTCTTTTCTTCCTTACCTACCTTTGGATTCTTTCCATCTCTTGGTGCATCCTGCATCATTTTGCTTTTTAACACTTGTAATTTGTGTCACTTTCTGTCTTTCTCTCATCTCACTCTTACAAATGCTGCAGGGTCACAGAATGGCATGATTGTATCATCTCTTCCTCTGCACTTCATCCTCACTTACATGTTTTGGCCTCAGTGCATCACAGTTACCACGGTTACACTTGTTGTTTACAGATCTGATTATTAAAGTGATAATTTGAGGTTTCAACAAGTGGGCTTACATTTATCTCACATTGATGATGTGGACACTGATGTGAGCAGCTCATAGCAACGTGTTGGCTGTTGTAAGAATGAAAGATGTTATTCTCCCACAATATTCCTATGTTGCTGGAAAAATTAAAAGAAGCAAATCAAGATGGAAAACTGCTCAGGTTAGAGAAGCTAATAGCAGACAGATATGTGAAAGAAGGAAGTTACTTTTCTTTAAGGTGGTGGTACATTTCTGCACTTGGTGGTTTTATATAGACAGCCTTGACTAGTATGAACTTATTGCTGGTTGTAACACATGCAAAACTAAAATTAAGAATGTCCTACACTTTCTCTTCTAAACTGCAAGATACTGTATTAATATGTGGTCCCACATTAAGTAACTTTAAAAAGACAACATAATACAGTATTTTCCGATATGTGATGCATGTTAATATACAGAAGTCATAATAGAATCAGATGAATTTGTGTTAACCCTAACCCAACCCAAACCCCGATGACAACCCCAACCCTGATGACAACCTTTTTTGATTTAGTCACCAGTATTTCACAATAAGCACACTTTCTCCCTTGGTTTGTGGTGGTGCTAAACCAGGTGATGCTCAACACTACTGAAAGCGAATAGTTACTAGTCATTATTAGCTATGTAAAACTACTGAATTACTTGGACTCATTCTTGTCTCTTTCTGTCTCACTTTCTGTCTTTCTCTCCACTCACTCTTACAAATACTGCAGGCTCACAGAATGGCATGATTGTATCATCTCTTCCTCTCAACTTCATCCTCGCTTACATGTTTTGGCCTCATTGCATCACAGTTACCATGGTTACACTTGTTGTTTACAGATCTGATTATTAAAGTCATGTTGATAGAAGTGTAAGAATGAAAGATGTTATTCTCCCACAATATTCCTATGTTGCTGGAAAAATAAATGGAAGAAGAAGCAAATGGAGATGGAAAACTGCTCAGGTTAGAGAAGTTAATAGCAGACAGATATGTGAAAGAAGGAGGTTACTTTTCATTAAAGTGGTGGTACTTTTCTGCACTTGGTGGTTTTATATAGACAGCCTTGACTAGTATGAATTTATTGCTGGTTGTAACACATGCAAAACTAAATATAAGAATGTCCTGTATTAATATGTGGTCCCACATTAAGTTAAATACAACATAATGCAGTATTTTCTGATATGTGATGCATGTTTATATACAGAAGTCATAATTGAATAAGATACATTTCTGTTAACCCTAACCCTACCCAAACCCTAACCCCTAAACCCCAACACTAATCCTGATGACAACTTTTTGGATTTAGTCACCAGTGTTTCACAATAAGCACACTTTCTCCCTTGGTTTGTGGTGGTGCCAAACCATGTGGTGGTCAACACTACTGAAAGCAAATAGTTACTAGTCATTATTGTCTATGTAAAACTACTGAATTACCTGGACTCATTCTTGTATCTTTACAGTCGTAGACTGGTGCTTGATTGAAATGAGTGTGAGCCTGCGCTTCTCCATAAAAATCTTAACACCTCCACTGATCAGATGACAAAATTTGTTGTGAAGCAACAAGTGTAATCTCAGCCTTTCATGCACACTACAGCACCACCCACTGATACTCATGCTCAAACACTCCACCTCAGAAAATAAACCGTACCTTCACCTGCTCCCATCATCTCACTCCCTCCTCTTTCTTTACGTTCAACCACATTCACTTTCTGTTGCTTTTTTTGTTTTCACTTTTCTTTCTACTCACATTGTTGACTTTTGTCTTTTGGAAAATGGCTGTTGATTGATAGATCACTTCAAAAGAAAAAAACAAAAAACACAAAAACAAAAATTGCTGTAATTTTCAACAGTTGTACATTAATACAGAAATAGAGTTACTGAGAGTTTTTAAAACCGGATCCGGTGTCTTGTGTTGTCATTGAAAATCATTGCAATTATATATTCATTATAGTGTCATTTCCATCATATTGACCAGCCTGCTGACATAAATACTCAATGTCCAACAAATGATTTTATGTGGAGTACACTATCTATATTTACTAACACCAAACCTAGCTTACCACAGAGAAACATTACACCTCTACTGTTATGTTAAGACTGAGAACCTGTCAAACAAACGCCTCGGTTAGATAAACGTATGGCTGCTTAGAACTTAACTTCACTGTTTGTTCAAGAAACATTTAGCTACTTTCCGTGTGAAGGGACAGTCCTCTGTGGTTATACGTCCAGTCCTAACAGCACTGGCTCCATTTCCCAAATTAAACCCGGTAACCAGGTTTATATTCTTCCAAACTGTATAGATATCCACTGTAGAACATTCAAGATATATAATAACCTCGAGTACCACTCCTCACGACAAGCAAACTAAAGTTGGTGATAACCGAAAAAAAGCCCCTTTAAATGTCTCCATTCCCCTTTAATTTACAGCTGAGCTAAGCGAAGCACAAAGTGGAGTCCCCCTACTAGTAACCCATAAGAAATCAGATTATAAGAACAAACCTGGAAAGGGCTTTGTTTGGTCACATAACTAGTGCACCTCACTTTACATGGCTGTGTGGGCAATAGTGGCGGGGTGCCACTAGTGTAAGGATTTGTCTGTGGATTAGTCAGTCAACAAAAATAATTAATAATTCAATGCTGTTTTATTAATAGATCACTTTGTCCTGTTGTGAAAAAGCCAAAAGTTGCTGAATACGAAAGAGCAAATGTATAATCCATGTTGCACTGTATCGCTTGACTTGAGTTGAAACAGAATATTTGTCGTGATATATTGCAACATCCATACACTCTTAAAAAATTATGGACAGAATGTTTAGAAATTCAGATAAGTGACTTGCTCCTTGCATTTATTTGTTAACAACCATGAAGCAATCAAAATCTGGTAAAATCTCTCAGTTCCTCTGTGTTATTTAAATTACAGGGACTGTTTAATTACTATTAGTGGTAGAGTAGTGTGGAAGCAAATGCTTAAATTAATACCACGTTATTCTGATTTATTAAGATGCACAGTATTTGTCAAGTTCAACCTCTCTTACTGCTTGTGTTGACGTTGACAACTGCTGCAAACAGAATTTGAAAAGACAAAGACTGCGTGGTTTGTTGTGTTCCCCTCTACAATTGATTGTCCACAGTTTGAGCGTATTGCTTTATCCTGAGGTCAGTGTGGAAGCAGAGAAACAAAATGGTCACTGACAGCTGCACTATCTGTCTGGTTTTCTAGCATACAAGGTAACAGCAAAGATGAAAACAACTGCAATGGAGCAAGTCTCTGCTTCAGTCTCAGCAACAGTCTCCCAGCTCAGAGAGATGGACGCTGCCGTGCAGGTACAGGAGGATGCCTCAGTAAAAACAAATGAATGTCCACTGCAGCCTTTTGCTGATGGAAATGCTTTTATTAAGCATTTGTTTTCAATTTGGTGACAGTTGAACATTGCCATGTAATGTTAGCCTTACTGTGCATGCCAATGAGGGTGGGAAGTGCCCCTCGGATATATAGGAGTTGTAGTTGCAGTTGGTGTCATTCATGGCTGACACGAAATTCCCGGTTGCGTTTACTGTCTTCAGCAATCCGGGAGAAAACGTGTCATTGAGGAAAAGCACCATCTTAATTATACTCAGATGAACCAAAAAGCAGTCTTCATACAATAGATATGCCCTTTTTAAAATGGAAACAAAGCATTAAACTGCCTTCATTTTTGTTTCACTTTCTGTGTTAATTTATGAGAAACAAAACTGACATCCTATAAACGGTAGTGGGTAGGCACTTGACACTAGCTTTTATGAATAAGTTTACACAAAATAAACTTTTTCTGTGTTTCAGTCAGCAGTGATGTGTATTCATATTCCAGATACTTGTATACTGTTTTCTCTTGTTATGAGTGTTTTACTTTTATAATGTTACTGGTTTCTTTTTGTTAAAGAAACAGTTTTCAGCTGAAGTACTATACATTTATTTTCAAACTGACTTTAGAAAAACAGACTAATTTTTTGTCTGGAAAGCGAGGAAACATGTTGGAAGGAAGATGCTCTCTTGACAAGTTATCTTGATGATGAGAGAGAAGATCTGCTCAGGAAGTCATGTGCAATGTGGGATGGAAACGGACCTCATAACCAGCTGGAGTCCAGAAGCACAGCTGCATTATGGGTTCCGTTACAATCCCACCCACCAACAGAGGTTCTGGTGCTCTGGCCAGGGCAGCATGGTAAAAAGATGGAAAGGAAAAAAATGGTTAAAAGTCTAATTTTATGGCTGCATCTGCAGGTGCAAAGACTTGGTAGCATGCATTTGATGGAAAATTAATGAATAAGTCATCAGCCAGTAGATCAGATTGTCGCATGTCTTACTTTGTGTACTGCATACATGGAAAACACCCACATACTTGAATTTTGAAACCAAACACAAAGCCAAAAATATTGTTGTATTATTTCACGAGAGATGTAAACTCTTTGATAATCTCTAACTGTGGTAGACTGGCACTTTACACCAGCAGTTATGATTTACATAGTCCAGTCCAATTAAAATATGAATATAAAACTTTGTAAACAGTCAAGCCAATCGGACAATATTTCAAATTTGATACTAAGTTATTAAGATTAATTTGAAAGAAACAACATTTGACAACATTAAGACAAATTAAGTTAAGTCAAAACAAGTGTTTTGACTTAATGTCACTTGTTTTGCCATTAAGTCAAAACAAGTGTTTTGACTTAATGGCTGTAATGTTGCATGAGGAAGACCAGCAGCAAAATGCCACTGACTCCTTTGACACACCCCTGCAGCTGTCTCCAGATGCAAGAATCAGAACAATGACAAACCGTTCACTTTTTTCTAGAGTAAGACCAAGCTTACATTTTTAATGGCCCTTACACGCTTAAAAATAGCCCCTTTGAATTCATGCTGGAAGTTGAAAAACCGGTTAAGAGACTCTGATAAGGAAGCAAGATGGAACACGTGAGCTAACAAGGAGGAGCTGATAAACTGATAAAAAGGAGGAGAGATGAAAAATGTGATTTACATTGTAGGGTTAATTCCTGTGACGAAAATGAATTTGAGATCTTGAATTGGTGCTGCCTTAGACTCAAATGGCCTGAAAAGCTTCAAATAAACACAGAGTAATCAAAATAAGGCAGCTGATAACAGAAACATGGGTAAACTTAGCACAAACATCAACAACATTTCTGTTTATGTAGACTTTACCTCTGGGTAAGACAACCTGAATATTTTTCAGATTTCAGAAAATGGCAGGAATGATGAAACAAGCCTAATAATAACAATATGAAATAAAAGAGTTTGAGGAGAAAATTTAAGGACAAAGTGCCAAATTTAAGAAGTCAAATTAACAGCCCAGAGGAGCCGCAACTAGACAAACAACAGAAAAGTGAAACTGCACAGGCGGCTGCCAAAACATTTGTAAGTAAGTTAGTAGTGGTAAAGCCGTGTCTTAAGGTTCTCCAGCTCACCAGCGTGTCAGAACAGTCAGTCCTCCTCTGTGCTCCTGTCTGCCCACAGTTCGAGGAGCCCAGACTTCCTCTTTAAATACTCTAGAGATTCATTTCACTTTCACTTCCACTTCTCCATGTCAGACAAAACTCCTCCTTTCCTTCCTTTATCCACTCCCTCACTGTTGGGGAGAGAGGCAGCCGGCTCCATGCTCTATCACGTTTTCTTCTACATGCCAAATACTCAGATATCAACATTTGCTTTTTGTCAACGTTGTTTGGAGTGAGAAGTGAAATGAAATCAGTTCATATTAACTGATCCAATGTGCTTAGTTCTCTGCTGACTGAAATGTGTTTATTTCATTCAGTATGTTCATCTTTATGGATTTATGGACTTTTCTCAGGGTTCAAATATTATTACATTAATTTACATCTTGATATTACTGTACATTTAGATAAGGGAACAGTTCATACAAAGTAGCAATGAAAAAAATGTTTGTCTCATTTGTCTTGCTCTGCATACAGTTTGTATTCTGTGAATTAATCAAACTTAAAAAATACACAATTATACATTTTTCAAGTGTAGTTTCCCCACGAATGAAATTCCTCCCATTTTGATTGTGTTTTGGTGGGAGAAACAATATCAGAGAATAATTAAATCTAATAAATTTGGTGGCTAGATACCACCAGATGAAACTGAGCAAATATTGTTTGATTTATTTTATTGGAATATTATTGATTTATTAATGTTTGTGAAGTCAGTGAAAGGATTTTATTCTCTGTAACTGAAGCGTCTGACTGCTTCCAGACTTTTTACTTCCCTGCAGGGACGGACTATATATATATATATAAACTGCGATTAAATCATTATACATCAATATTTTCTTCTGCCTTTCAACGTGATCAAAAATACCAAACATTTAATCATTTTCTCCCAGGGAGCAGCTGGTGGAGAAGTTAGGTGGAGTTTGGAATGAACACCTGTTCTCTCTGAGTGAGCAAACTGATCAACTCCCCCAAAATGACTGAAAGAGTTTGTTTCATCCTGAAATCAGGAGTCAGTTTGATTCTTTCAATAATTTCACGTTATGCGTTTTGTTCATCTTTTCTATCATTTACATTAGTCACGGAGGAAATAAGCAAATAAAAAAACAGCACTCGTACTGGTCAGGTGAATGGGTGAGACTTTACATTACAGCACATTACATCACAGCACAGGATGACAGCATTCGTATGTGACATACTTTGGCTTCAGTGATGGTACAGTAGGAAGAAGCTGTGACGTCCATCTTTATATATGGTTATTGATCAGTTTAATTTACAGTTACTCTTGGTCTTTTATTTGTAACTTGTTTAAATCATGTTATTTTCTGTTTCCTTAGAAACAGCGTGATGCTCGTATCAAGGTCCCAGAGGCTGGGAAGAAAGGAGCCGGACCACAGGAGGAGAACAAGATGGTGGAATGGGACGTGAAGACTCTAAAGGACATCTCTAAGAAAGGTGAGAAGGAGTGTGGAGAAGGAATGGACGGCCATGTCGGAAGAGCTGGAGTAGGGTCCCCAATGTGGAGGAGGAAAATGTGTAGAGTCGTTGCGTCTGTGTTGACATTTATTCACAGCTTCAGCTGCAGGTGAAACATCAAACATCTGATCCTGTGAGTGATTTGTTCTTTCAGCTCTGCAGAAGTCGGACAGTGACGTCAGAGCAGGCTGAAAACTTGATGGTGGAGTACGACAGACTGCTGGAAGAACACAGCAAACTGCTGGTAACACATCCTAACACACACACACACACACATAGAGCCACATTTGGTGTTGCCCTCACAAGCTCACAACCTCAACCTGTTTGGTTCATTATGGAGAAGTGTGGTAAACAATCGGCACTGTATATGTGCCTCCTGACATTTCTGTCTCTGATCATGTGATCATGCATATGACCAGTGAAGAACAGTATTTTCCCCTTCACCATTCTCAGTCAAACCTGAGAACATATAAAATTCATACTGTAGAAATAAAAAGAATATTATTTTTTATTTAATACTCTTTAATACTATTTTTTGATCCAAATCTTTTTGTATTTTTTAAGGCCTTCTCTGAAAGTGTAGAAGGCCCTGACGGTTCCCCACTTGAATTTTGTCTATCAACCCAACAGTTAATCCTGGTTATAACTAATACGTTTAAGGCATTAGTCATTTGTTGAGTCTCAGACCTTCACATTGCTCCAGAGTTCAGCCAACACTCATTTTTCCTATGTTTCTGTCATGCATCATGTAAATGTATGAAGTGGCTGCCTGCTGACTCTGACTTTGTAGGTGGTGCGGGAACTTGTCACTTTCAGTTGGATGTAAAATGTTGGAGGGACAAGTTGTTGACAGAATGTCATAGTGTCTGTATCTAGCAAATCTTGTATTCTTCTTTTTCCCTCCTGTTTCCCAGTAAAGTAAGAGAGAGAGGTGAAGCGGTGACAGTATCAGCAGATGGTCAAGCTGAGATACATCTCTGATAAATGGGGTGTTTTTGAGGATGAATTTGTTGCTTTGTACACTAATCACTGTAGGCAGCGTGACAGATAACACAGTGTTTCCGTGAGCCTGTCAGTAGTTAAATTCAAAGGTGTATGACAAAGCACCAACTTGGTTTATTATAGACATTGTAAACAGGGGTTTGATGTGCAGATGATACAGTGATATGTAATTGTGTGTGTGTTTCATCTAGATGATCCTGCATCTCTGACAGTGGCAAAGACCTGGTGAGGTGCACGCTCATGCTGGACGCTGCTGAGAGAATCACTGTGTATGAGGCTCTCTGTCGTCCTTGGCTGAAGGTAAGATCATACAGTCATATACTGTATGATCTACTACACTCTCATGTAGAAGTGCTTTGACTTGAGATGTTTCTAAATGTGTTATTGTTGTGAAGTTGCAATTTGTTTAGTTATCATCTGAAAGCAAGACAGTTTATTGTGAGTTCCTCCTCAGATGCAGCTTTATTATTATTTATTATTAGATGTTTGAAAGCAATCTTGTTTTTTTAGTAGAAGTTTGTTAGTCTATTTTGAAATTGTAAAGATGTCCTTTCCATTATAAAGATGGAAAGGTATTTAGATACAGTTTGGACTGAATGCGTTCATTGTGGCCTTTCCTTAAGCATGTGTAGTGCAGGATTAATAGATCTCAAACACATCTCCTGATTTATTTACACATATTTTGATAATGGATTTGATAATGATAATGGACTGACATTGTCCTCGTTGTCTTGCAGGCTTTCCAGGTGGTTTCCAGGTGGTCCTAGGAGCCAAAGGCCTGTAACAGAGGATTCTGAGAAGGATTGCTTTTTGAATAAAGATTTGATACTTGTACATGTGAGACTGGTGCTGTTAGGTTTTTTTTGTTTGTTTTTTGAGCAGTCAAGTCCTTTAGGACTTAGAGGAATTTTAGGGAAAAAATAAATTAAAAAATGTAATATATATAAGTGTTACACTTTAGTTTAGCTTTAGTGTTAGTTTGCTTGTTGCTAAGGTAGCTGTGGACAAGTGTTTACAGCTAAAAACAAGCAAAGTAGTTTTTAGCCAAAAAAACATGACAGTGTTTTCAACCGTCACGTTCTCTAAAGAGTCAAATTCACCTTCAGCACAAACATGGAAAACAGCGGAGTTCAGGTTCTGAAAGTCCAGAGACAACACAATATTACAATAAACAGCAGCAGACTGAAGACCCCTGAAGTAAACAAGAGTTTTGAGAGTTAAGTTCCTAGCCTTTTGTTTGTAGCTTGGGCTTTTTCTCATTTGTACCCTCATTTGCTTCACTTATTAAGAAAACTGCAAGGCAATAGTCAATAGATATAAAAAGGTTCATGGATCATTCACCAATCCATAGTTATCAATAGTGGAACAGCAGCAAATTAGAGCCAATCAATCAAGTTGTTTATGGTATAAAATAGGTTGTTTTTGTATATGCAGTACCTGCAGTAATGCAGCAGTTTATTGTATTTAATCTATGGATCAGCATGTTTAAATTCTGATCTTTGAGAGTCCACACTACTTGACTTAAAATTTCTTGACTGTTAATCAGAAATGTGTGCTTGTGACATGATGGATGAAGTGAGACAGGTGTGGTAAACGGAGTGTGACTGTGGGAGTCTTGGTTTCAGCTGGAAAGTCCGGTGGATTTATTTGGTGGAGAATACGATCCTCCCCGGAGACCTTTAGCAACCACAGAGGAGGTTAGGTAGGTGGAAAAATAATGAATGATTTTTATCTGCTGGAGGGAACCGGGACACTGCCACAATCAGTCAGACAGCGATGTATAAAATGTTGAATTCCAATAATTTAAGCAGCATTCGTCTCATTTGTCTCATCTCCATTTTTTTAGTTACAGGATATTGTTCATGCCAAAATACATTACCCCTAGTAACCAGAAATGATATAGAACAGTCTTATTTAAAAAAAAAAAAAAACTAGGGACGTCTTACTTATAAAATAAAACTTGTTCAAAGAGTTTTTATAGGTTTGATCTCCTCTGTTTATACCTCAATCTGTTTTTATGTCTGTCGTGTTTAGATTTTGATATAAGTTTATCACCAAAGTAATGGATGACTTTAAAATCAATCAAATCGGCAGTAGGCACAACAGGTTGGAGCATGTCTTAAATCTGTGTTTCATTATGGCGAACATGGGACACATGATCCAACATCAGCTGTCATATTTTCATTCTGTTGTATTATTGTGTAAAATTTTAATCTGATGCTGTAACACTTTCACTTATATAGTTATACAAATTACATTTTAAAAAAACTGTTCTTCTTTCCGACATTAAAACCAAAGGTGTTCAATCAAAAAACAGTGTGAAACAGTTTGCTGAAGACGATGATGAGAAATATCTGTACAGACTTATTTGTATGAATACTTAGTCAGGCATGTTGAGTACAAATATAGGAGGGCCTCATTACACTGTGTGTTTGCATTATCTGTCTCTTGGAAGCATTGTCAAGTTTTTGACAAAATGTTTGACGCCTTACTATACTATTTCGTTTTCTGACGTTTCTGACATTTTTGAAAAAATTTCAAAAAATGTATTTATTTAAAAAAAAAATTGTCGCCTTTTTATAGGATGTGGTTTTTTGACGTTTTTGATGTTTTTTGAAAAACAAAATTGACAAAATTTTGGAGGCCTTACTGCTATGTCGTTTTTTGATGTTTCGGATGTGTTTCAAAAAAATAATTTTTTGACAAAAGATTCAACGTCGTATTATACTATGTCGTTGTTTGACATTACAGATGTGTTTTGAAATTTTTCATTTTTTGACAAACTTTTCATCGCCTTTTTATATGATGTCGTATAAAAAATAAATAATATAAAAAATGTTGACAAAATTTTTCACGCCTTACTGTATGATGTCGTTTTTTGACGTTATGGAAAAATCTCAATTTTTGACAAAATTTTTGAAGCCTTACTATATTTTGTCGTTTTTTGACATTTGAAAAAATGTTATTTCTTCACAAAATTTTCTGCGCCTTTTTATATGATGTCGTTGTTTGATGTTTCGGACATTTTTTGAAAATTTTCATTTTTGACAACATTTTCAAAGCCTTAATATACCGTGTTGTTTTTTTTGACGTCTTGGACATTTTTGGAACAAATTAATTTTTGACAACATTTTCTACACCTTACTACATTATGTCGTTTTTTGACATTTCCGACGTGTTTCAAAAATGTTTCAAAAGATTTCTTTTTTTGACAAAATTCGACGCCTCACTATGTATTATGTCGTTTTTTGATGTTTTGGACGTTTTTTGAAAAAAATAATTGACAAAATTTTCGACGCTTTACTGTATACTATGTTGTTTTTTGATGTTTTGGACGTGTTTCAAAAAAAGTTCGAAAAAAATAATTTTTTGACAAAGGTTTTGACGCATTACTATACTATGTCATTGTTTGATGTTTCAGACGTGTTTTTTGACAACATTTTGGTCGCCTTTTTATAGGATGACGTTTTTTGATGTTTCCAATGTGTTTCAAAAAAATTTCAAAAAAATTTAATTTTGGCAAAATTTTTGTTGCCTTTTCATATGATGTAGTTTTTTGACATTATTATCAAAAATTTTATTATTATCCAATGTTGTTTTTTGATGTCTGGAAAAATTGTAGTTTTTGACAAAATTTTCGACGCCTTACTTTACTATGTTGTTTTTGGATGTTTCGAATGTGTTTCAATTTTTTTTTTTGAAAAACAAAAAAATGTGTCAAAATTTTCGATGCCTTACTATACTATTTTGTTTTTTGATGTTTCAGACGTTTTTTGAAATAAAATATTTTTTGACAAAATTTTCGGCGCCTTACTATACAATGTCGTTCTTTGACGTTTTGAGAAAATTTCATTTTTTCACAAAATTTTCAACGCCTTACTATACAATGTCGTTTTTGACATTTCAGATGTTTTTGGAAAAAATTTCGAAAAATTTCATTTTTTGACGTTTTCATACGTGTTTCAAAAAAAGTTCGGAAAAAACAATTTCGACGCCTTACTTAAGTATATCATTTTTGGACGCTTTGAGAAATTTTCATTTTTTGATAAAATATTTGACGCCCTACTATGTCGTTTTTTGATGTTTCGGATGTGTTTCAAAAATTTTTCGAAAAACAAAAAAATGTGTCAAAATTGTGCCTTACTATACTATGTTGTTTTTTGATGTTTTGAGAAAATTTCATTTTTTGACGAAATTTTCAACGCCTTACTACACTATGTCGTTTTTTGACGTTTCGGACGTTTTTGGAAAAACTTTCGAAAAATTTCATTTTTTGACAAAACTTTCGACGCCTTACTATACTATGTCGTTTTTTGACGTTTTGGACGTCTTTGGAAAAACTTTCGAAAATTTTCATTTTTTGACAAAACTTTCGACGCCTTCCTCTACTATGTCATTTTTTGGATGTTTTGGACGTTTTTTGACATCAAATATTTGTTGACAAAATTTTCGACGCCTTACATTCCTATGTAGTTTTTTGATGTTTTGGATGTGTTTCAAAAAATTTTCGAAAAATAAAAAAATGTGTCAAAATTGTCGATGCCTAACTATACTATGTTGTTTTTTGACGTTTTGGGAAAATTTCATTTTTTGATCAAATTTTTGACGCCTTACTATACTATGTCGTTTTTTGATGTTTCGAATGTGTTTCAAAAAATTTTCGAAAAACAAAAAAATGTGTCAAAATTGTCGATGCCTTACTATACTATGTTGTTTTTTGACGTTTTGAGAAGATTTCAATTTTTGACAAAATTTTCGACGCCTTATGTCGTTTTTTGACGTTTCGAATGTTTTGGGAAAAACTTTTGAAAAATTTCATTTTTTGAAAAAACTTTCGACGCCTTACTATACTATGTCATTTTTTGGACGTTTTGGACGTTTTTTGACATCAAATATTTGTTGACAAAATTTTCGACGCCTCATTTTTTGATGTTTCGGATGTGTTTCAACAATTTTTCGAAAAACAAAAAAATGTGTCAAAATTGTCGATGCCTTACTATACTATGTTGTTTTTTGACGTTTTGAGAAAATTTCATTTTTTGATCAAATTTTTGACGCCTTACTATAATATGTCGTTTTTTGATGTTTCGAATGTGTTTCAAAAAATTTTCGAAAAACAAAAAATGTGTCAAAATTGTCGATGCCTTACTATACTATGTTGTTTTTGACGTTTTGAGAAAAATTCATTTTTTGACAAAATTTTTGAAGCCTTACTATTCTGTCATTTTTTGGATGTTTTGGACGTTTTTTGACATCAAATATTTGTTGACAAAATTTTCGACGCCTTACTATATTATGTCGTTTATTGATGTTTCGGACGCGTTTCGAAAAATTTTGTCAAAAAATCTTTTTTTGACAAAATTTTTGACGCCTTACTATACTATGTCGTTTATTGACGTTTCGGACGCGTTTCGAAAAATGTTGTCAAAAAATCATTTTTTGACAACATTTTTGACGCCTGACTATACTATGTCGTTTATTGACTTCTGACGCGTTACGACAAATTTTGTCCAAAAATCATTTTTGGACAAAATTTTTGACGCCTTACTATACTATGTCGTTTATTGACGTTTCGGACGTGCTTTAAAAAAGTTTGTCAAAAAATCATTTTATGACAAATTTTTTGACGCCTTACTATACCATGTCGTTTACTGACGTTTTGGACGTTTTTCGAAAAATTTCTTCAAAAAATCTTTTTTTGACAAAATTTGGGACGCCTTACTATGTCGTTTATTGACGATTCGGACGCGTTTCGAAAAATTTTGGACGCCTTACTATACCATGTCGTTTATTGACGTTTCGGACTCGTTTTGAAAAATTTTGTCAAAAAATCTTTTTTTGACAAAATTTTTGACGCCTTACTATACTATGTCGTTTATTGACGTTTCGGACGCGTTTCGAAAAATGTTGTCAAAAAATCATTTTTTGACAACATTTTTGACGCCTGACTATACTATGTCGTTTATTGACTTCTGACGCGTTACGACAAATTTTGTCCAAAAATCATTTTTGGACAAAATTTTTGACGCCTTACTATACTATGTCGTTTATTGACGTTTCGGACGCGTTTCGAAAAATTTTGTCAAAAAATCTTTTTTTGACAAAATTTTTGACGCCTTACTATACTATGTCGTTTATTGACTTTTCTGACGCGTTTAGAAAAATTTTGTCCAAAAATCATTTTTGGACAAAATTTTTGACGCCTTACTACACTATGTCGTTTATTGACGTTTCGGACGCGTTTCGAAAAATTTTGTCAAAAAAATTTTTTTGACAAAATTTTTGACGCCTTTCTATACTATGTCGTTTATTGACGTTTCGGACGCGTTTCGAAAAATTCTGTCCAAAAATCTTTTTTGACAACATTTTTGACACCTAACTATACTATGTCGTTTATTGACGTTTCGGACGCGTTTCGAAAAATTCTGTCCAAAAATCTTTTTGGACAAAATTTTTGACGCCTTACTATACTATGTCGTTTATTGACGTTTCGGACGCGTTTTGTAAAATTTTGTCAAAGAAAGATTTTTTGACAAAATGTCTGACGCCTTACTATACTATGTCGTTTGTTGACGTTTCGGACGTGTTTCGAAAAATTCTGTCAAAAAATTTTTTTTGACAAAATTTTTGACGCCTTACTATACTATGTCGTTTATTGACGTTTCGGACGCATTTCGAAAAATTCTGTCAAAAAATCTTTTTTTGACAACATTTTTGACGCCTGACTATACTATGTCGTTTATTGACGTTTGGGACGCGTTTTGTAAAATTTTGTCAAAAAATCTTTTTTGACAAAATGTCTGACGCCTTACTATACTATGTCGTTTATTGACGTTTCGGACGCGTTTCGAAAAATTCTGGCAAAAAATCTTTTTTTGACAACATTTTTGACGCCTGACTATACTATGTCGTTTGTTGACGTTTCGGACGTGTTTCGAAAAATTCTGTCCAAAAATCTTTTTTGACAAAATTTTTGACGCCTTACTATACTATGTCGTTTATTGACGTTTCGGACGCGTTTCGAAAAATTCTGTCAAAAAATCTTTTTTTGACAACATTTTTGACGCCTGACTCTACTATGTCGTTTATTGACGTTAAGGAAGTGTTTCGAAAAATTTTGTCCAAAAATCATTTTTTGACAAAATTTTTGACGCCTTACTATACTATGTCGTTTATTGACTTTTCTGACGCGTTTAGAAAAATTTTGTCCAAAAATCATTTTTTGACAAAATTTTTGACGCCTTACTACACTATGTCATTTATTGACGTTTCGGACGCGTTTCGAAAAATTTTGTCAAAAAAATTTTTTTGACAAAATTTTTGACGCCTTACTATACTATGTCGTTTATTGACGTTTCGGACGCGTTTCGAAAAATTCTGTCAAAAAATCTTTTTTTGACAACATTTTTGACGCCTGACTCTACTATGTCGTTTATTGACGTTTGGGAAGCGTTTCGAAAAATTTTGTCCAAAAATCATTTTTGGACAAAATTTTTGACGCCTTACTATACTATGTCGTTTATTGACTTTTCTGACGCGTTTAGAAAAATTTTGTCCAAAAATCATTTTTTGACAAAATTTTTGACGCCTTACTATACTATGTCGTTTTTTGACGTTTCGGACGCGTTTTGTAAAATTTTGTCAAAGAAAGATTTTTTGACAAAATGTCTGACGCCTTACTATACTATGTCGTTTATTGACGTTTCGGACGTGTTTCGAAAAATGTTGTCAAAAAATCATTTTTTGACTACATTTTTGACGCCTGACTATACTATGTCGTTTACTGACGTTTGGGACGCGTTTCGAAAAATTCTGTCCAAAAATCATTTTTGGACAAAATTTTTGACGCCTTACTATACTATGTCGTTTATTGACGTTTCAGACGTGTTTTGTAAAATTTTGTCATTTTGTCAAAAAATCTTTTTTTGACAAAATGTCTGACGCCTTACTATACTATGTCGTTTATTGACGTTTCGGACACGTTTCGAAAAATTTTGTCAAAAAAATGTTTTTGACAAAATTTCTGACGCCTTACTATACTATGTCGTTTATTGACGTTTCGGACACGTTTCGAAAAATTGTCAAAAAATTTTTTTTGACATAATTTTTGACGCCTTACTATACTATGTCGTTTATTGACGTTTCGGACGCGTTTCGAAAAATTTTGTCAAAAAATATTTTTTTTGAAAATTTTTTGGACACCTTACTATACTGTCTTTTATTGATGTTTCGGACATGTTTTGAAAAATTTTTGACCCCGTACTATACTATGTCGTTTATTGACGTTTCGGACACGTTTCAAAAAATGTTGTCAAAAAATCATTTTTTGACATAATTTTTGATGCCTTACTATTCTATGTCGTTTATGGACGTTTCGGACGCGTTTCGAAAAATTTTGGACGCCTTACTATACTATGTCGTTTATTGACGTTTCGGACGCGTTTCGAAAAATTTTGTCAAAAAATCATTTTTTGACTAAATTTTTGACGCCTTACTATACTATGTCGTTTATTGACGTTTCGGACGCGTTTCGAAAAATGTTGTCAAAAAATCATTTTTTGACAAAATTTTTGATGCCTTACTATACTATGTCGTTTATTGACGTTTTGGACGCGTTTCGAAAGATTTTGTCAAAAAATCTTTTTTTGACGCCTTACTATACTATGTCGTTTATTGACGTTTCGGACGTGTTTTGAAAAATGTTGGACGCCTTACCATACTAGGTCCTTTATTGACGTTTCGGACGCGTTTCGAAAAATTTAGCCAAAAAATCTTTTTTTGACAAAATTTTCGACGCCTTACTATACTATGTCGTTTATTGACGTTTCGGACACGTTTCGAAAAATTTAGTCAAAAAATCTTTTTTTGACAAAATTTTGGACGCCTTACTATACTATGTCGTTTATTGACGTTTCGGACGCGTTTCGAAAAATGTTGTCAAAAAATCTTTTTTGACATCTTACTATACTATGTCATTTATTGACGTTTCGGACGTGTTTTGAAAAATGCTGGACGCCTTACTATACTAGGTCGTTTATTGACGTTTCAGACGCGTTTCAAAAATTTTTGGAAGCCTTACTATACTATGTCGTTTATTGACGTTTCGGACGCGTTTCGAAAAATCTTGTCAAAAAATCTTTTTTTGATAAAATTTTTGATGCCTTACTATACTATGTCGTTTATTGACGTTTCGGATGTGTTTTGAAAAAATTTGTCAAAAAATCTTTTTTTGACACAATTTTCGACGCCTTACTATACTATGTCGTTTATTGACGTTTTGGACGCGTTTCAAAAAATGTTGTCAAAAAATCATTTTTTGACAACATTTTTGACGCCTGACTATACTATGTCGTTTATTGACTTTTCTGACCCGTTTCGAAAAATTTTGTCCAAAAATCATTTTTGGACAAAATTTTTGACGCCTTACTATACTATGTTGTTAATTGACGTTTCGGACGTGATTTGAAAAATGTTGGACGCCTTACTATACTAGGTCTTTTATTGACGTTTCAGACGAGTTTCGAAAAATTTTGGAAGCCTTACTATACTATGTCGTTCATTGACGTTTCGGACGCGTTTCGAAAAATTTCGTCAAAAAATCTTTTTTTGACAAAATGTCTGACGCCTTACTATACTATGTCGTTTATTGACGTTTCGGACACGTTTCAGAAAGTTTTGTCAAAAAATCTTTTTTTGACAAAATTTTCGACGCCTTACTATACTATGTCGTTTATTTACGTTTCGGACGCGTTTCGAAAAACGCGCCAAAATGGCAGGAAATACCCCCCAGAAGGATATTATGTTGATTAGATGCCAGAAAAACTCATTTTGTCATAGGTCAAAAATCTCAAAAAAACGTAAGGGGTTAGTATGTCGAAAATGTCCAAAAACGGCCAAAAATTAAAAGTGGAAATAACGCGCTAGAATGGCAGGAAATAGCGTGCAAACACCCCCCAGAAGGATATTTTGTTAATTAGACGGCAGAAAACCTAATTTCTCAAACGTCAAAAACCTCAAAACAACGTAAGGGGTTAGTGTGTCGAAAATGTCCAAAAATGACCAAAAATTAAAAGTGGAAATAACGTGCTAGAATGGCAGGAAATAGCGTGCAAACACCCCCCAGAATGATATTTTGTTGATTAGATGCCAGAAAACCTTGTTTTGTCATCAGAAAACCTCATTTTCTAATTGGTCAAAAATCTCAAAAAAATGTAAGGGGTTAGTGTGTCGAAAATGTCCAAAAACGGCCAAAAATTAAAAGTGGAAATAACGCGCTAGAATGGCAGGAAATAGCGTGCAAACACCCCCCAGATCGATATTTTGTTGATTAGACGACAGAAAACCTTGTTTTGTCATAGGTCAAAAATCTCAAAAAAATGTAAGGGGTTAGTATGTCGAAAATGTCCAAAAACGACCAAAAATTAAAAGTGGAAATAACACGCTAGAATGGCAGGAAATAGCGTGCAAACACCCCCCAGAATGATATTTTGTTGATTAGACGACAGAAAACCTTGTTTTGTCATAGGTCAAAAATCGGAAAAAAACGTAAGGGGGTTAGTA